>CM037851.1:118309189-118421733 GCA_021234595.1 Delia radicum
TTTTGTAACAGGCGTCATTATCTTATTTACCATCACCTAGAGATTGTTATCAATTAAACATCATTATTATTATTAATTTATATTTTTATTTTACAAAAGAATGATCATTGTTTATGTTAATTGTCATTTAAAATTGTATCATCATTTTTTTTTCAATTATCAAATTTTATTGTATTATTGTCTCTTATTTTTATTGCACTGACTGTGATTGAGTTTTATGATTTATTCTTTTGTTAATTTCTTTTATGTTAAATCTTAGTATATCGATCTCTTGTTTATTAGTTAACGTAATATCACTCATTACTCCTTTTTGCTCATTTTTCAATTAAAACATTGTAACATTCTTTAAATTTTAATATAACAAGAGATCACAGATGAAAATTGTCATTCCCTAAGTAGCGCTTGAATAATACACTTCTAATATAATATTTAAATTCAAGACGGAGTTTTATTTATAAGGAATGGGAAAACTAATAAAATATAAGAAATAAAAATAATAGTTAACAATAAATTAATAATTTTTTTATAACAAATACTAAACGTAGGCGAATTTGACGCTTCGGCAGTCTGTTCTTGCCTCGTACAAGTAATAAAAAAATAAATATATATATTAAATTTTTGTGGACAGCTTGGACGACTACGTCTGGCTTTGACCCTTTTATTTATATATATATATATCAAGAGTCTCACCCCCTACACTGGCGCCCAACTATAAAAAAAACCTGCTTTGGTGTCCAACATTTACACCAAACCTTATCGAAAAAGCGTGAATATTTCTTCCAAAGAAGCCACTAACATTTTGAAAATTTACCGTAGCAGTCCAGCCTCATATTTTTGTTGTTGTCTTGGAGCCAACCAGATCAACGTCATTGTTTTTGGGTTTGCTACGTGTGTTGTTGTTGGAGCATTTTAGAAAAAATACAAAATCATCGTCGCTTTTGTTGTTATGATCATCTCTACTTTTGCAGTTGTGCCTAACAGTAGTTGCTTTGCAGACAAACAATTTTAGTTTTGAGTGATCTATCAACATTTTTTTTTGTCATCTATAAAGATTTTTGCTCAAATAATTAGAGTGATACCTTGATATTTATTTCGTTCTCAAATGTTGAGTTAAATGAGTTCAGAAAAAGGAAAAAAAAAAATAAAAAGTATTGAAACCTCACTGGAAAGTTATTCTCACGTTTTATATAAATCGCACTCACGCATATCATTGTGTTAATTAGATAAAGGGTGTTTTAGGGTATTCGTTTAATATTATAAGTCGGTTATACATACGAATCAATTAATCATATTCGAATCAGTGGTACAACAACACAAAAATTGAAATAGTTTTAAACATATTTTATTTTTAAACTAAAACCAATTGATTTATAATTGTTCAACATTTTAAAGATTTAAACAATAAAATGCGTAGAAGTCCACGTAATACGGCAACAAATTCGCAAAATGCGTCTACGTCCAAACTTCACAAACTTCTACCGCAAATCGAAATGCCAACGATATGCAAAATTCTAACCAGGTTCAAACGCCTACGGCACAGCGACCAGCGTCCGAATTGCTAAATAGTATTGATATGTTACAAAATCCTATGCAAAATGCGATTACTACTCAAAATTCAATTTTTTCGCAAAACTCTTCTAATTTTCAACAAAATTCAACTATAAATGATGGTACAAGAAATGATTCTCAAAATGTCTTGGCTAACAATAGTTCCGTCAATATAACGCTAACACAGGGCCAATTTATGGACTTGTTAGGTGGTCTAAACATAAGACAAGAACCTAAAACTACGTTTGTCAATTGTAGTGCCCGTTTTAATGGTGGTAGAAGTACCACTAAGGTTGATGACTTTATTGCCACTATTTTAGTTTATAAAGATGCAGAAAATGTTTCCGATGCTCTTGCATTAACTAGTTTGCCCTTACTTCTTGAAGGTTATGCTTCCACTTGGTGGCAAGGTGTCAAAAGTGAAGCCAAAAACTTTAGTATGGCGATTGATTTGCTGCAAAAAGCTTTTTCACACCGCCTAAGCCAGATTGGCGTATATTTGCTGAAATTAATCAAGAAAAACAAAAGACTTTTGAGTCCACCGATAGCTTTGTATGTAAGAAACGTCGCCTTTTTGCCCAATTAACTGAAAAGCTGTCAGAAAATACAATGCTGAATATGATTTTTTCCCAACTACTTCTATCAATTAGAGAAAAATATCAAGAGATAGCATCAAGTCCTTTCAAGATTTGCTGCAGAAGGCTAGAGATATAGAAATGCTCATAAATGAAAACAAAGAGCCAAAACCAAAATCTGCTGAATCCACTGAAAAGTCTACAGCTCGTTGTTCTTTCTGCAGAAAAAAGAATCATACAGCAGAATCTTGCTATAAAAAGATTGAAGCAGACCGAAAAGGAAAGCCAAAATCTCAGGAAACTACATTAAATTGTTACGGTTGTGGTTTAACCGGATATTACAGGTCAAATTGCCCAAATTGCAATAAGAAAAATCCTATAAATAGCCCAGAAAAGCTTGATTTTAATGCAGTTCATACAACGGTAGTCGGTAGAAATGTCCCGACGGTTGGTATAAACGTAAATGGTATGAATGGTGAAGCATATTTCGACACAGCGGCGGCACGTCCAAGTGTGGCTGGGTATACTCTTTTTCAAAAACTAAAAGAAAAGAAAGTCGATTTTCAAAAAGCTACGGCGGAAGTGACATTGGCCGATGGTATTCCAGAGAAGAAGAACTGTATTCTGTACAATCGTTAATATTTTAATTGGAAAACGTTTAAAAGCGAATTAGATTCATTGCTTGCCCAGAGCACGAGGAAATCGCACTCTTATTGGTATAGATTTTCTGGAGCAGGCGGAATTGTTTTAGACTTAGCTCAAAGAATTGGCATTACAAAGACGATCCTAATACTCAATTCGAATTTAAAATGAATGAGCCAAACATAGTGAAGTCTATACCATTAACACAAGTTAATATTACAGAACACAATTCTGTTAATGATTTTTAAATTGGTTTGAAAATTCAAGTACAATTTGTAATGAAGGCGGAGTTACCCCCTAAAAATACAGACAATACATCAACTTATGATTATCACCAGGTGGTATAAACAAAATTTTTGAAGGCAGTATACCTCTTGATTTACAAACCACCAATGACTCTGATTTATTTCCACCATTAAAAAGAGTTAAAATCAATGAAAATACAAATGAAAGTGATAATGATATAACAACGGTTGAATTAAAACAGTTTTGATTTCAAATTAAAAGAACACGAAGGATCCAACCTGAAACATAGTGAAAGACAAATATTAGATGATTTGTTGTCTGAAGTACAATGTGTTTTCGAAGAAAATGCTGATCCAATCCCACATGTGGAACATTTTATTGATACTGGCACACATGCACCAATTCGTGTCCACCTTACCGTATTTCACCCCGTAATGAAGAAAAACTTAAAATTGAACTAAACGAGATGTTAAAAAAGAAAATTATTAAAGAAGAAGAATCACCTTGGGCGTTTCCAGTGGTTCTCATTCCAAAGAAAAACGGTGGTATTCGAGTTTGCGTCGACTATCGTCGTCTTAATGCTATAACTACAACAGATAAATATCCACTGCCTCGAATGGACGATTTGTTGCACGCTGCAAAGGCGTCATCGTTTATGTCCACTATAGACTTAAAGTCAGGATATTGGCAGATAAAAATGTCTGAAAAAGATAAAACCAAAACTGCATTCACGACTCCCTTGGCATTTATGTTTTTAACCGAATGCCTTTCGGACTTAAAAACGCCCCAGCGACGTTTCCAAAGACTGGTGGATAAATTTCCGTAATGGCCTTCCACAGATTACAATTTTAGCATATTTGGATGATATAATAATATGCTCAAAAGATTTTGAATCTCATATCAATGATTTACGTAAAACATTTGAAAGAATAAAACTTTATAATCTTCAACTTAATCGTGATAAATGCTATTTTTGTAGACCAGAAGTCAAATATCTTGGTCTTGTATTAACAGTAAATGGGCTAAAACAGGATTCGGAAAAGACAACTGCTATTTTACAAAGACCACATCCAAGAAATTTAAAACAATTAATATCATTTTTACAAACATGTTCGTGGTATCGACGTTTCATACCAAATTTTGCCGAAATCTCGAAACCGTTATCAAATTTAACAAAAAAAGGTATAAAATGGAAATGGACAGATGAACAACAGAATTCTTTAATAACTTAAGAGTCTTTTGGTATCTCCACCCATTCTGCAGCAAGTTGATGAAAACAAACCATTCTACTTGAAAACTGATGCGAGCAACTATGCGCTCGGAGCTGTTCTACTCCAGGGGGAGAAAGAAAACGAACATCCTATAGAGTATGCTAGTCGTCTCTTGTTACCTGCTGAAAGGAACTATTCTACAACAGAGCGAGAAGCTTTAGCTGTCGTATGGGCCGTAAAAAAGTTTCGTGGCTATATCGAAGGGTCTGACGTATCAATTTTAACAGACCATCAACCTTTAAAGTGGTTATTTAGTTTAAAATCTCCAACAGGGCGATTAGCCAGATGGGCTCTGCAATTGCAACCTTTTAATATACAGTTTGGATATACACCTGGAAGACAAAACGTGGTGGCAGACACGCTATCTAGACCACCTTGCTCTATTGAAAACCATACCGACATAATTTGCGAATGCTTTTCGATATCCATAGATTTTCCTCAAAAAGGTGTCAGCTGAAATAAGAAAATCTCAACTTGAAGACGATGAAATAAAAATTATAATAAAGTCTTTTGAAGCTGATGATGAAAATGTATCTAGATACACAAACCGTGGATACATAATGATAGATGGAGTGTTATACCGTTATTGTTCGGAACAGGATTCCGAAAGTGGTCAACTAGTAGTGCCAAAATCGATGCGTAGCACAATTTTATGGCGATTTCATGATGATCCCACTGCAGGGCATTATGGCATTGAACGAACAATCAACCGTATTGTTCCTTACTATTACTGGCAAGGTATGCGATCTGAAATTGCAGCTCACGTGAAAAAATGTGTGGAATGTCAAAAATACAAATCAACTAATTTGAAACCAGCTGGTTTACTTCGCACAGTGTCGAGCAGGCAACGATTTGAAATTGTAGCCATTGATCTCGTTGGACCACTGCCACGCACAAACCAAGGCCATCAATGGATTTTGGTAATCGAAGATATTTGCAGCCGTTGGGTCGAATTATTTGCGCTTAAAGAAGCAACAGCGGAAAATTGCTCTGTAATAATTTTAAACGAAATTGTATTGCGATATGGAGTTCCAAGGCGAATACACACAGACAATGGATGTCAATTTATATCTAGTATTATGCAAAAACTTACGTACTGTCTAAATATAACCCAAACATTCACACCTGTTATCACCCTGAAGCGAATCCGGTTGAAAGAAAAACCGTGATCTTAAAACACAATTAGCGATTTGCGTGGGAAAAGAGCACACAACATGGCATTTGAAATTACCTATGATACGCTTTGCAATGAATACTGCAAAATGTGAGAGTACAGGTTACTCGGCAGCATATTTAACATTTGGACGTGAATTAAGAAGTCTTTAGAAGCACACTACGATCTAAGATCAATTATTACTTCAGAGAATTTTATTCCTCAAATAACACCACATTTGATAAGACTGGCAGATACTCTGAAAAATGCCAAAGAAGCGGAAGAAAAGATGCAAGACCGAAACAAAATGTATGTAGATTCTAAACGAAGATTACAAATCAATTTTAATATTGGCGATAAAGTTCTTGTTGCGACACATGTATTAAGCAACGCCAATAAAAATATAACATCTAAATTTGTACCTCGTCGTGATGGCCCTTATATAATTATTAGCAAAAATGGTTCATGTTTCACTATAGCAGCAGAACATAATCCTGGTGTACCACTAGGAACTCACCATGCATCAGATTTAACACCATACAAAGGCTCTACAGAATTACCGATTTATCCTATCAAACGACGTGGTCGTCCTAAATTTAATAATACGAACGCAACTGCATCTGCAACAACAACTAAAACAAACGTAATAAATTACAATCCTACGGATGTAAATATTAACCCTGCAGATAGCACTACTACAACTAAAACTCAAAGTATTTTACAGTATTCGAATCCTAAGGATACAACTACTACAAAATTTAAACAACAACCTGCGCCAGCAACACACACAAACCCTTGAAGGCGATATAAACAATGCTAGCAGCAGAACTCTGAGACCAAGACAACTAAAGAAATACAACTGAAGTCCTGCCACATCATCGAGACGATCAATGAGGCAGAGGGGGAGGCTGTAACAGGCGTCATTATCTTATTTACCATCACCTAGAGATTGTTATCAATTAAACATCATTATTATTATTAATTTATATTTTTATTTTACAAAAGAATGATCATTGTTTATGTTAATTGTCATTTAAAATTGTATCATCATTTTTTTTCAATTATCAAATTTTATTGTATTATTTGTACTTATTTTTATTGCACTGACTGTGATTGAGTTTTATGATTTATTCTTTTGTTAATTTCTTTTATGTTAAATCTTAGTATATCGATCTCTTGTTTATTAGTTAACGTAATATCACCTCATTACTCCTTTTTGCTCATTTTTCAATTAAACATTGTAACATTCTTTAAATTTGAATATAACAAGAGATCACAGATGTAAAATTGTCATTCCCTAAGTAGCGCTGAATATACACTTCTAATATAATATTTAAATTCAAGAACGGAGTTGTATTTATAAGGAATGGGAAAACTAATAAAATATAAGAAATAAAATAATAGTTAACAATAAATTAATAATTTTTTTATAACAAATACTAAACGTAGGCGAATTTGGACGCTTCGGCAGTCTGTTCTTGCCTCGTACAAGTAATAAAAAAAATAAATATATATATTAAATTTTTGTGGACAGCTTGGACGACTACGTCTGGCTTTGACCCTTTTATTTAATATATATATATATCAAGAGTCTCACCCCCTACATTTTTAAGTTTTTATTTAAATGTGTAAAATATAATAATGTATTAAAAAAAATGCTTCTAATTGATTTAAATATTGGTAAAAACAACATTGGCAAAAGAATCCGGGAGAAATCGTCGATTGGTATAGCATTTTCGCTATAAATTCGAAACATGATATTAATTAATTTCAAAGAACGTTATCTAACACAATAAATGAGATATCTGAAAAATTAAATATCTTTTTGATGAAAAAAGTCGTACCATCAAACACTAACAAATTTGCGATGTTACATGCTTCAAAAGTGGCGAAACCACATTTCTTCATATACGGCGAAAATACCGATTTATTTAATTTATACCAGTTTGTTTATATGTTTATATGTCTATTGTTTATATGTCCTTCAATAAAATCCTTTAAATGAACTACGTATCATTTTTATTTAATTTTCTACCAAAATTCATTTTTTTTTTAAACCACAAGTTTCATTCAGTAAAGGTCTAACATTTTAAAGTCACTGAATGCAAACTCCCTCTCGTGTGGAATTTCTCAAAGTACTTATCGAAACTAACAAAACCCCATTGGTGTTTTGCTACTTTAGCTGCTGTTCGGATTTTATGGCATCATGCATATTTTTTCTAAAACTTGATTTTCCCGAAGAACATGCAATTTTGTCTTCGGCACAATTGTAGCTATAGACTAGGAGAAAAACAAACTAACCCGAAAAAATTGCATCTAGTGCCTCAAAATTGTTAAAATGTCGAAAAAATTTAATTTTTGGGAAATTCAGTAAAGTATTCTTCAGAAAAATTATTCCTTATAAATGGTGATTTTTTAAGAGCTTTGGGATTTGATTTGAAAAAAAAACACATAAAATTTAAAAAAAAGTTCGGAAATCTTTATTTGCGTCGATACAACGATCTATATAATTCAAAGTTTAAAGATGATTTCATGTAAATGTTGACCGCGGCTACGCCTCAAATGGTTCATACGGTGGGTCCAATTTTGGCACACGCTCCAACATATCGGACAGTATCTCACGAATAAATTCTTCAATATTGGCTTCCAGTGCGTAAAACGTTGCGGCTTGTTTCTATAGACATGAGCCTTATAATAGCCGCACAAAAAATAGTCTAAATACGTTAAACCGCACGATCTAGGCGGCCAATTGATCGCCCCCACACGTGAAAGAAACTGTTCACAGAACTCGCCTCGCAATTGGGCACCGCCTTGTTGAAACCACATGTCACCCAAGTCCAGCTCTTGCATTTTAAGCAAAAAAAAATTGTAATCATCGCACGGCAGCGCACATAGGGTTGCCATTCGTACTGTTTTAAACAGTACATGTACTGTTTTTTGAAAAATGTACTGTTTTATTCACAACACCTAAAACAGTACGCAAAAGTACTGTTTTTTTGGATTTGTACTGTTTTTGTACTGTTTTTTTTTTGTATATTTTACATATTTTTATATAAACAAGTTTTTTTTGCGTGTACAAAGAATATATATTTTTTTAACCATGTTTTTTTTTGTGTGTACAATAGTTTTTTATATAAAGCTTTTGAATATCCCTGTATTAATTCCACTTCGTTTCTTTGTACATATATAAGTTGGGTTTGTTTACTTTTCAAGCAATGGATGTTTGTAAACACAATTTTTTTCATGACACTGCCCAATGCAAAAAGTAATGGCGTCCAAACTAATAATTTTACCCAATTTGACGAAATTTAGTCAATTTGATGAAATTTAGTCAATTTGATGAAATTTAGTCAATTTTACTTCTTTAGAGGATGTAAACTTGACGATTTGAATAAAATTTGTTAAATCTTAAAAAAAAAAATTGACAAAATTTCGTTAAAGATCTACAAAATTTTTTTTGTTGATTTTACCTACGCTATTTGGTTCGGTGTATTAACTTATTTTAAGTAAATATGTGATGTATTGAAGTAAAAGTTATGTTAACAATAAATACAAAAATGTACTGTTTTTTTTTGAAAAGTACTGTTTTTTTTTCATCAATGTACTTTTTTTTACTTTTCAAATATGACAACCCTAAGCGCACACCATTCACAGTAACGTTCCTGCTTCTTTTTCAAAGACGACGGCCCATAATCCACACTAAACAGTGCATTTATCGGGGTGCATTGGCAGTTCTTGCAATGCTTTTGGCTGCTCTTCACACCAAATACGGCAATTTTACTTGTGCACGTATCCATTCAACCAGAAATGAGCTTCGTCGCTGAACACAATTTTCCGATAAAAAAGTGGATCTTCATCAAACTGTGCCAGCGCCCATTCACCAAAAGTTAGCCATTGTGGTAGGTGTGTAGCTTCAATTCTTGTACCAGCTGCATTTCAGAAGGTTTTGTAACGACGAGATTTCCTCCGTTAGCTGAGGTAAGCTCGCGGGGGTAGGGATCGTCACAGAAATTTATTTCTTTCAGCGACCGAGAGTAAAAGAGCGTGGTTGAACGTTATAAATTTTTATTATCTTAAAGCTAATTACCACCTAAAGCTATAATATAATAAGGGAATACAAAAAATTAGATGATTACTTGCTGATACTTGATGATAGGCGGCCAACGCACGGCTCGCACTCTGTGGTGATTCCTGCTGGGAGGTGGCCAACGCACGGCTCACGGTCAGCTGACACTTGATGGTAGGCGGCCAACGCACGGCTCGCACTCTGTGATGATTCCTGCTGGGAGGTGGCCAACGAACGGCTCACGCTCTGCTGACACTTAATGGTAGGCGGCCAACGCACGGCTCGCACTCTGTGATGATTCCTGCTGGGAGGTGGCCAACGCACGGCTCACGCTCTGCTGACACTTGATGATAGGCGGCCAACGCACGGCTCGCACTCGGTGATGGTTCCTGCTGGGAGGTGGCCAACGCACGGCTCACGCTCTGCTGACACTTGATGGTAGGCGGCCAACGCACGGCTCGCACTCTATGATGATTCCTGCTGGGAGGTGGCCAACGCACGGCTCACGCTCTGCTGACACTTGATGGTAGGCGGCCAACGCACGGCTCGCACTCTGTGATGATTCCTGCTGGGAGGTGGCCAACGCACGGCTCACGCTCTGCTGACACTTGATGGTAGGCGGCCAACGCACGGCACCCACTCTGTGATGATTCCTGCTGGGAGGTGGCCAACGCACGGCTCACGCTCTGCTGACACTTGATGGTAGGCGGCCAACGCACGGCTCGCACTCTGTGATGATTCCTGCTGGGAGGTGGCCAACGCACGGCTCACGCTCTGCTGACACTTGATGATAGGCGGCCAACGCACGGCTCGCACTCTGTGATGATTCCTGCTGGGAGGTGGCCAACGTACGGCTCACGCTCTGCTGACACTTGATGGTAGGCGGCCAACGCACGGCTCGAACTCTGTGATGATTCCTGCTGGGAGGTGGCCAACGCACGGCTCACGCTCTGCTGATACTTGCAGGATGTTGTCAGGAACTCGAAGGCTATTCAAAGGGCCTATCAGGATATTCCAAGGACCTCGCAGGATGTTCAAGGACCTCGAAGGATATTCAAGGACCTCAAAGGATATTCAAGGACTTAAAAGGATATTTAAGGACCTCGCAGGATATTCCAAGGACCCTCGCAGGATATTCAAGGACCTCGAAGGATATTCAAGGACTTAAAAGGATATTCAAGGACCTCGAAGGATATTCAAGGACCTCGCAGGATACTTCAAGGACCTCGAAGGACGTGTCAGGGCTTCGAAGAATATCTAAGGAAAAAACAAAAGGATTAGTAAAATTACCTTGTGGCCGTGTGCGCTACCGTAGCCGACTGATCTCGATTCTTGTGGTGACGGCCTTTATATACCTGCTCAGTGTCGCCAGTAGCGACGATAAACTACAAGTTGTGTAAACAGAATCGAGCGTTACTTAGGAAATTCAGGGATTGAAAAAAATAATTTAATTCATTTTATTTCCTTCAATGGACTTAAATAGCTACTTAACAGAAATTCATTAATAATTCATTTATTTGTTTAATATTTAGTTTAATTCAATAGTTTCTTGTTCGTTTACTTATATATAAAAAAATGGAGTGTTGGCGGAAACAAACGTAGCGACTTCCGTCATTACACATGGTGCCCCCTTGGGGAGCCTCACGAGGAGATTATGCCTGGTACTTCTGGCGTTGTTGGTCTTCGTTCTGTCCTAACGGGGCCTAACTGTTGCACCATAGCTCTGTTTTGGCGATTGATGTGGATACGGTATCGCTGATGGTTTATGACATAGACCTAACTACCACGTCCTCAGTGCCCAAATCGGTTCAGCATATAGCGTAAGTAGGGTTGAATTCTTACCCGGACCTCGTCTGAGAGGTCGTCACCCGTAGTGAAAGATATCGGTGATGGTGGTGTTTGTGTCACTTTTCGTGGTGACGAGGATCGTGGTGTCGGTGTTTGCGGTGCTAGCGTGGGAAGACTCGAATGCGGTGGCGTGTACGCCGCCGGAGGCAATTGTTGGTGTCCCGGTGGTTTGAACGGTGGCATGTAAGCCGTGGTGTTTGCAATCTTTGGATTCACTCGCCTTTTCCTTCCCGGGCTGACTGGTGGTACTCCATCGGTATCTGACTCGGATGTTGATGTCGTGGATGAAGAAGTCGAGGACGATAACGAGGACGATGATGAAGTCGAGGTGGGTGGAGATGACGACGACGATGAGGATGAAGATGACGAGGTCGATGACACGGACGATGTTGGAGGTTTCGGTGAAGCCACCAGGCGAGGCGTTGGTGCGCGGGACGGTGTCATTGAGCAGTCCACTTGGTACACACATACCGATTCAGGATATTCGGGGGAATTGGTAAGTTGTACATTGGCTGCCACAGGAGACAAAAATGGTGGCGTACGTGGCCTATCCACTACACTGTCGCTATTTTCCGTTTCTACTATATATTCCTGGCTTACGCTGGTCTCCTGCAGGACCATCAGGCACGTTGTGGATGCGATTGCTGATGAAAGAGGTGGAGACATGGGTGATGATGATGTCGAGGCTTGGGAAGACGTAATTTCGCTAACTTGTATTGGTGAAATAGGGGCCGGAGTAGGTCGACCCGACGTGCGTGGTCTCAACCCGACTTCCGTGTTCCACCAACGTCGTAGGGCTCCCTCGACGATGCGACAAAGGGGCTGGCCGTTGGTTGACCTACGTGTGGCAGAAACCTCTTCTTGCGGTGGCCGCTCTTCAACTCTGGTTGAAGGGGTCGAAATTGCTACAGACGTCAGGCGTCGATTCTTTTCGCGGATTAGTGATGGGCCGATTCCCTCGGGACTTCTTTGGAATTCGCACGTAAGGCCCGCGCAAGTAATCTTGGTTCCGCACTCTTCTAGGAACCTCAGGCCGATAATGAAATCTTCGGTGGCATCAGGCATGACCAGGAGCTTGGTATACAATCTCCGATTTCCCAAGACAATCTCGTGGTCAAGGTCATGGGTTATTTGCCGCAACGACCCATCAGCAAGTTCGATCTCCGATTCATATGGCTGCAGGGTAGTGACATCTCGGAGAGTACTAACCACGCGCTGACTCACGAAGCAGCTTTGACCACCCGTGTCGATTGTGGCGGCTACCAGCCGGCCCTCTAGAATGATGTTGGCCACGAGCCTGGTAGGAGTGTATTGAATGGACGTTTTTAGTTGTGAGGGTTGTGGTTCTGTGGACTCGTACCCCCCTCGTCAGGTACGGTTCCGGTTTCCGTTTCCCGACTGTCGACAGCACTGAATGGTCCTCACATCTCGTCGACCACATTCCCAACAGAATAAAATGGTCGGATTTTTACACCGCGCCGTAAAATGTCCGGACTGTCCGCAATTGCGGCACGCGCTGCGAGGATTGGCAATGAAATCCCGCTCGGAAGGTTTAGGGCCCTCTTGTACCATCAAGCGGTGGTGTTCCCGGGGATGTTGCGGTGCAGCTGGGATACATTCCAGATCGGCTGCCATTTCTAGGAGGTCATCCAGAGTCTCGAAGTCTCGTCGGCGGATGTACCAAGAAT
The DNA here is from genome assembly GCA_021234595.1 of Delia radicum. Lineage (NCBI taxonomy): Eukaryota > Metazoa > Arthropoda > Insecta > Diptera > Anthomyiidae > Delia > Delia radicum. The sequence continues at coordinate 118,322,227 of CM037851.1, forward strand.
ATTTGAATAAGAGGATTAGCCAAATGGAAATTTGGATGAGGTAAACGAAATTTCAAGATTAGAAGTTGATGTTGCCACTTGTTCGGTTATGGTGGTTGCTGGTTGAGGTGAGCGAATATTGTTGGATGAGGTAAGAATATGAGAATTTTAGCAAAATAGACTCTCAACTCAATTATTGTTGATTGATTGTATATTTTTAATTATTGGCACAGCAGTTGCGTTCTTGCTTCGGCGAGGATAGTACATATATGATTTTATGCGGATGCGCGTGTTTTTTTTTTTTTTTGTTCTCATAATGAAAAAGAAAATACGTATTTTATTAATAGTATTTATTTATATCAGCGATAGGCAAACACATACAATCGTATTTTGTAGTTGTGTAAGTGAGCTGTACCTCTCTCTTACTCAATGCACTTAGCAAAACTTGTAGTAATAATAAGAAAACGTACATAAACAAAAAAAAAAGTATTTCATATAAACTTTATGTTTTTTTTGTAATAAACAAAAAAGTAAATAAACAAAAAATAAAAAGAAAACATAAACTAAATAACAAAAAAAAAAAATAATGAATAATAAACTGGCTTACCAAAATAATTTTCGCTAAACAAAAATTCATATTCAAAACATTCATCCATTCTGTCAGTGTACCTCAAACACAAAGCGTCGAATAAACCTGTTCGTTCGAATGCTCATGCGAGACTGATTGTTGTTTTTCATTTTTTTTAATGTGTGAGCGCATGTAGGTGAGAGAGCAAAAACGCCGCGTAGTGCTTTTGCCTGTCACTGATTTATATGAATGAAAATTATTTTCACAATATTTTATATTATAATAAAATATATTTATTTTCAAATTATATTAAAATTGTTTTTTTTTTTGTTAATTATAAAAATTTTTTCTTCTTTTTTTTTTGTTTATTATAAAAATTTATTTTTAAATAAATGTATTGTTTTTTGTAATTTATTTTTAAAGAAAAAAAAACCAATTAATGAAATAAAAAAAATTTTTAATAATAAATTATTGTTTTTTAATTGTTTAATAAAAAAATGAAAAAAAATATATATTTTTTGTTAATTATAAAAATTGATTCTTCTTTTTTTTCAGATAATAAAAAATTCCTTTTAAATATATATATATGTTTGTATTGTTTTATTAAATTAAATTTATTTTGTAAGAAAAAAACCAATTAATGAAATAATACAAAAAAGAATAAAAATAAAATAAATAATAAAAATAAAATAAATAATAAAAAAAAAATATTAAAAATTTTGGATTTGAACTTGGGTCAAAAGGTTTTGAAGACCGAAGTCTTCACACTGCGCCAAATAGCCACAACGTCATCGATGCATTATATGTCAGCATAACATATGAAATTTCTACTGACATGTTGAAGGCAAGAATATTTGTTTATTGTCGTCTTTTGATTGGCAAAATGTTGGTATGTCAAGGCAATAATATGTCGATGTGATGTGTGTGTTATTTTATTGTAATATAAGGTGATGCACTTTACAGCCGTTTAATAGCTGAGTGGTCTAAGCAGATGTGGTATTAGGGTGTTTTGTTTTTTGCAAGGTAAGGTGATCGAATCTTGTTTGAGATTTTTAAAATAATTTTTTGGTATTAACATGAAAATGGAAAAAATATGTGTATATGAGAAACGCACACACATTCGCCGCATACATGCAAATAAAAATATTGTAAAAATGTTTTCTGTTTTTATATTTCTAATTTCTATAATTTTCATCAGCAAAAACGAGAAAAAAATCTTCATTCATACACATGAAAGAGACATGCGCATGCTTAAAAACAAAAAAAAAAAACATCAAAATAGAAAAAATATGTGTATATGAGATCATATTTCTTTCTATAATTTTCGTTGCTGTGGACAAACGAAGAAAAAAATCTTCATTCATACCCATGCGCACGTTTAAAAAGAAAAAAAGAAATTCTATCAAGATATATCTATAAGGTATTTTTTCATAATTCGCTATATATTTTGCGAATATTTTTTGTTTTTACCTATGAAATTTGATTATTGATAATGTTGAAATTTCTTAAAGATTTTATTTATTTTGTCATCGAAATTTACAAATAATATTAAATGAAAATATTGAATGTATTTGAAAAATAATTTCCTTTCTTTTAAAAAAGTTCAAAAAAAAGTAATGCAATAATATTTTGTCGTTATTTTTTTTTTTTCTGTATAAGTATTTGTTTTAAATTTTTTTATTTTGTTTTAAATTTGTTTTGCTTTTTTTTAATCTTTTTTATTTTCAATATATTAAATTATATTATATATTTATTATATTAAATATATTATATACATATATTATATATATGATATAAATTATATTAAAAAATTATATTTATTATTATTATAAATTATATTAAAAAAAAGAAATTCTATCAAGATATCTATGTATAAGGTGTTTTTTATATGTATATATATTTTAAAATGCGAATATTTTTTGTTTTTACCTATGAAATTTGATTATTGATAATGTTGAAATTTTTATGAATGAAAATTATTTTGACAATATTTTTATATTATAATAAAATATATTTAATTTCAAATTATATTAAAATTGTTTTTTTATTTGAGTTTTTTTTGTTAAATAGGTATAACAATTTTTTTTACAAAATTTTTCAAAATTTACACATATAATGTTTGAAGCCACAAACAAGAATCATCACTTGATTGTGTGTATGTGTACATTTTGCGCTTGGGGGTGGTTTTTTAAAGTTCTTGTGTTTTTTTTTTCCAAAAATATTGTTTTCTGTATTTCTATTAAAAATCATATTTAATTTCTTACATTGAAATAAAAAAATTGATTTTGTTGTTAGAAGAGAAATCAATTTTCGTTTCACAAAAAACATTCATTTTTGTTTTAAATAAATATATTTATTAAAAATACAAAATTTATTAATTTTTACATTCACATAAATGCAAGATCAATAAATTTTCAATACGCCTTTTGTTATTTATTTTTATAAAAAAATATAAAATTCATTAATTTCGTCTTTTTTAATTTCTTTTTAATTAAATTTAAATTTTTTAATTTCTTTGCTAATGTAATATATTGCCGTCGCGTCGGCAAAACATTTTTCGTTATTACAACGGAAATAAATTAATGTACATGCAAAGAATGTACGCACAAGCAGTGTTTGTATTTTCACTAACAGGCATAAGAAAGTAATTTACATGGTGCTTGAAATATACCAATATCATTCGAGTGTTTTTGTTTGATATGTTTCATAAAATAATAAAATATTTTTTGTAATTCCAAAATTTTTTTTTTTAATTTTCAATTAAAGTAAATATATGTTATATTATTATAAAAAAAAAAAAATTTTTAATTATTTCAATAAATTTTATGATATTTCTCCGTATTTTTTAACATGATTTTCCAAATTTTCACACTTAATTAGGTATAAAAATTTTTTCTTCTTTTTTTTCAGATAATAAAAATTACTTTTTAAATATATACTTACCTACCTACATATTTTTTGTTAATTATAAAAATTTTTTCTTCTTTAAATGATTAAAAAAAAAATAATTTTTAAATAATTGCAAATAAAAATATTGTAAAAATGTTTCTTCGCGTATTTCTATAAAATAAAATAAATTTAGAAAAAATTTAAGAATTTAGAACATATAAAACCTTTAGAACAAATAAAAACCAAAAATCAAAGTTTTAAAGAAAAAAACGTCGAAAATAATAAAAATGTTTGATAAAAAAAAAACAAAAATTTACTATATTTTTTCGCAAAACAAAGAGTATATACAAATAGAGAGATTACACTTCTCACACCTCTCAGCAACAAAATACTGAACTCGGGCAAGCAAATGAAAAAAGAAAACTTTACATTAAAAACTGATTGCAAGATGTTGATAAAAAAATTGTTGCCTAAAACACTCACTTTTATATCGCTTATACTTTGTTATTTTCTATTAAAAATGTGTATATTTTAATTTTATCGTGCTGATTTTATTATTAATATATGAAATAAATAAAATTTTTATTAAATTATTATTTAAAAATATCATAAAATTTAATTTAAACTTTTGAATTTCTAAAACATGTTTTCATTTGCTCGGTGCGAATTTACGAACAAATAAAAATAAAGCATATTGAGTGACACTGAGTAATATGGAAACCCAGAGCTGTGTGTTTCCATAAATACATGCATACACACAATTTATAAAAACTTACACACATATTACAAGCCAAAATAAAAACCACCCCCATATTACATATTATTCTTTGTTTTTCTTGGATTTGTTTTTGTACGTATTGATTATGACCATGGATGGTAACCGTTTCGGTGCGGGTTTGGGTACGCGTAACGCTATTTTCCTTTATTTCAGTAAAGAGTTAAGAGGGCTATTCCAGTTATTTCGGTAACGCTATTTTAAGGGAAATGTTATTTTACTTATTTCTATAACGGTATTTAAGATATTTCGGTATCGTTATTTTTGGGATAACGATTTTTCAGTTATTTCGGTAACGGTATTTTAAGGGCAACGTTATTTCAGTTATTCAGGTAATGTTAATGCACGCCGCTATTTTTAGCCCCATAATGCCCGAGATTTAATGATAAAACTTTGGGAAAATATATCTATTTACAGCAATTTTCTTTCAGAACTTGTTTGATTATTTCGGAAACGGTTTTTTAAGGATAACGCTGTTTCAATTATTTCGGTAACGGTATTATAGCGATAAAGATTTTTTGGTTATTTCGGTAACGATACTTTAAGGGTATTGATATTTTAATTATATCGGTAAAGGTATTTCAGCGATTATGCCTGCCATCCCTGATTGGGTATATTCTTGTGTCTTTCATTTCATGTGAAGATTTTTTTTTCGTTGTCCACAGCAACGAAAATTATAGAAATTCGTGAAGAATAGAAGTTATAGCAACATATAACGCGTCGCTGATGTTGTGACTATTTGGCGCGGTGTGAAGACTTCGGTCTTCGAAACCTTTTGACCCAAGTTCAAATCCAAAATTGTTCCTAATTTTTTTTTATTATTTATTTGTTAATTTTTTTTTTTATTAAACAAAATGTTATTTTTTTTTTTGATAAATTTTTTTATTAAACAATAAAAACCAATAATTTTCTATTAAAATTTTTTTTTTTTTATTTCATTAATTGGTTTTTTTTCTTACAAAAAAATATAAAAAAAAAACAATACAAACATATACCTATTTAAAAAGAAATTTTTATTATTTGAAAAAAAAAAAAATAAATAATAATTGAAAAAAAATTAAAATAAATTAAAAAAAATACATACATATATTTAAAAGGAATTTTTTATTATCTGAAAAAAAAGAAGAATCAATTTTTATAATTAACAAAAAATATATATTTTTTTCATTTTTTTATTAAACAATTAAAAAACAATAATTTATTATTAAAAAATTTTTTTTATTTCATTAATTGGTTTTTTTTCTTTAAAAATAAATTACAAAAAACAATACATTTATTTAAAAATAAATTTTTATAATAAACAAAAAAAAAAGAAGAAAAAATTTTTATAATTAACAAAAAAAAAAACAATTTTAATATAATTTGAAAATAAATATATTTTATTATAATATAAAAATATTGTGAAAATAATTTTCATTCATATAAATAAATACTATTAATAAAATACGTATTTTCTTTTTCATTATGAGAACAAAAAAAAAAAAACACGCGCATCCGCATAAAATCATATATGTACTATCCTCGCCGAAGCAAGAACGCAACTGCTGTGCCAATAATTAAAAATATACAATCAATCAACAATAATTGAGTTGAGAGTCTATTTTGCTAAAATTCTCATATTCTTACCTCATCCAACAATATTCGCTCACCTCAACCAGCAACCACCATAACCGAACAAGTGGCAACATCAACTTCTAATCTTGAAATTTCGTTTACCTCATCCAAATTTCCATTTGGCTAATCCTCTTATTCAAATATTCTTGCCCCAACAAACCGAACCCCCCCCCCCCCCAACAAACCGAACCCCCCAACAAACCGAACCCCCCCCCCCCCCAACAAACCGAACCCCCCAACAAACCGAACCCCCACCCCAACCCCCACCCCAACCCCCACCCCAACCCCCACACCCACCCCCACACCCACCCCCCACACCGACCACCACGACTTCACTTCAATCAAAACCGAACACACTACCGCCTCATAACACAAAAAATCATGGGGTCAAATTTAACCTCATCGACCGTTAAAGGAATAATTTTGCGGTTAACATAATTTGCGGTAAATATACATTAACCCTTAAATACATCTCGCTAATTTAAACCCCCTCCAACCCACTTACCTATAAAAAATAAAATCTGGGGACATAAAAGACCCCACATGAACAGTAAAGGAATAATTTTGCGGTTTTGATTGACAGCGTTGCCAGGGAGCAATTTTCATTGGATTTGCTAGATTTACCATACAAAACTAGTACAAAATTTTTGCACCCTGCACCTGTTCCAGAACTCTCATTAATATACTACTGTTTTATTCCGTTTCAAAGTTATATACCTCTATAAAAAACACCCTTTATATTAGTCGATATGTAATAAGATGTAATTATATGTGGCATCGTATTAAAATATTTATAGGAAACAATTTGTATTTATAAACTGACATAAACCTATGTTCTCAAACATAATAACATGCGATAACATATATATGTATATAAATTAATGCATGATTATATGTAAACGTTTTTACTCGGTTATATTAGTTTTTTGTTTTTATATACATCGAGATTATTTTTATGTTATTTCAATAACGAGCTTTCAACCTCCGTACATTTACAAAAATAAAGCAAATCAAACATATTAGCTAGGTTGATACTAGTATTTCGATCTGGCTAAAGATCTCATCAGAACCCGAAGTTTTAGAAAAGTTAGAGCCTCCATAATAGGCAGAACTTTAACAAAAAACCTATTAATAACCAATTTTGCTCCATTCTTGACTTCTTAGTAATCAAGCACGTGGATAGGTCTTTTCCTAACAAGCATCATGACGTTACTAAACTTTGAAGAACAAAAATGTTCTATTTATATAAAAAAATTTTAGTGTGTACTCTGGCTCAAGTAATATTTTTACAGTTATATTAGTTTTTTTGTTTTTATATACATCGAGATTATTTTTATGTTATTTTCAATTTATAACGAGCTTTCAACCTCCGTATATTTACAAAAATAAAGCAAATCAAACATATTAGCTAGGTTGATACTAGTATTTCGATCTGGCTAAAGATCTCATCAGAACCCGAAGTTTTAGAAAAGTTAGAGCCTCCATAATAGGCAGAACTTTAACAAAAAACCTATTAATAACCAATTTTGCTCCATTCTTGACTTCTTAGTAATCAAGCACGTGGTTAGGTCTTTTCCTAACAAGCATCATGACGTTACTAAACTTTGAAGACCAAAAATGTTCTATTTATATAAAAAAAATTTAGTTTGTACTCTGGCTCAAGTAATATTTTTTACAGTTATATTAGTTTTTTGTTTTTATATACATCGAGATTATTTTTATTTTATTTTAAATTTATAACGAGCTTTCAACATCCGTATATTTACAAAAATAAATCAAATCAAACATATTAGCTAGGTTGATACTAGTATTTCGATCTGGCTAAAGATCTCATAATAACTATAAATTCACTTATCTTTATATATCAAAATTTACAAAAATGTAAGAAAAATATTTCAAAGCAGCAGTTTTAATAATAAGGCATATTGTTTACGGATTGACGGTTTTCTGCGTAAACTCGAGGGGTTAATACTCCCTAAATATTCTCAATAGGGTTTTGATGAGGAGAACATGCGGCCATTCCCATACTGGTATAGTTTTTGATGATAGCCATTCCATCGTCTGACGACTTAGTACATATACTGCGGCATTTTCTTGTTGGAAAATTCGTTTTTGTAGCTATTTTCAATAAATGGCACAAATTCCTCTTTTAATACTGTAATTTACTCAGAAGAACTCATTCTGCCGCTTGGAAATGCCAAATCAACCATACTATTAAAAGAAATTTATGTTTAGACAGTAGAGTGGAGCGATGAAAAAAAAACAGGAATTCATCTTTGGCAATAGGAGGGATATGTTGAAATAGGTATTAAAAGATTACGTGTGACATTTTAGACAGATAACACTTTATCTTTATGGTCCAACGAGCCTGTAAAAATTCAATTATTTAAAAAAAATTAAGCCTACACTCAGGGAAAAAGCTTCATCATATTTATGAAGAACTTCATAAATATGAAGAAACACTTCCTAGATTTTCGTTCAATGTAACACTTCTTAAATATGACGAAGCTGTTTCATAAAAGAGCAAATTGATGACAGGCTTCGATATGCGATAGGTTTTTTAAATTCTTTTTATTACTTTTAATAAATTTAATTTAAATTAAAACTAAAAACTACAAACACGCTGAAGAAAATGTGTATCGAAGTGATATATTTTTAAATAAGCCGAAGTTTTTGTATACTATTGCAACGTTTTCCATGCTCAATAAACTATTTATTTTTGTAAATGAAAACTACTCCATTATATTGCAAATAATATTTTTATCAAAATTAATAATTTACTAAGAACAAATAACACTTTTTAAAATAGATATACTAAAAAACTAATATAAATACATAGATACAGTTAACCATGATGTGTTTACGATGTCTAACGTCTTGAGAAGTTTCGAAATTCTGCGTCGTAATAAATCCAACACATTGAGCAAAAAAAAAAATACAATTAGTATTTATATTTCTGTATTTTTATATAATTCTATAATTATAATTTTATAAGTTTTCGTTTTTCACAGCCAATTTTACATTATTTTTATTTAATGAAATTGCATTTGAAATAAAATGCTTAAAAAGCTCCACCTCCATTATTTATGTTCGATATTGCCATATCTAATAAATAATTTTGTAATTTATTTTTTTATTAGAAAATATACTTGTAGCTTATTTTATTTTCCAAATTCCCTGCAGGAAATGTCAATAGTGAAAAAGTATTGATTCACTATTGACTGTGTCACCAGTACTACTAACCAAATATTCCCCAGGCAATGTAATTTGCTATAGACATTTAACATGTACGTGTCATTGAAAATCACTAGTGACATTAGAACTATTGACTAGGTAGTGAATAGGTAGTTCTTATGGGACCATATGTAGACATTGGAACCAAAGATTCACTAGTGACTAAGTAGTTCTTATGGCACCATATGTAGACATTAGAAACATAGATTCACTAGTGACTAGGTAGTTCTTATGGGACCATATGCAGACATTGTAAAAAGTATAAAGTGTAGACGCTTAGTTGACAAAGTCAACAAAATAGTAGACAAAAGTGGAGACTTGGAGACACTTGACCCCAAGCTTCCTGCAGGGTTTCGTCAATGTTAATTTTACAAAGCATAAACTTGAATAAATTACAAAAAAAAAACAACTTGTGAAGTTTAACAAAAACGCAGTTTACGCCGTTATTTAAACACTACGAAAATTTAGCAAGGAAAGGATTTTATAAAAACACACCATCAATATTATGAAACTTTTTTCCCTGAGTGTAGTGAAAATAATTTTCAAAATTTTAAATTAAATTAAACTGATAAATTTTTTTATTAAATATGTTTTATTTGATCATAATAATTTAGATAAAAAATATTGTCTTTCTTGGATGCTTGTAATCGTTTAAAATCTTACGCTGAAGAAATTTTGTATATAACGAAAAACCTCAAATTTGCAACAATTGTAAATTTTATTGATATTAAGCACAATTTAGTAATTTTTTATATTTTTGCATAAAGTGGTTCTCAGGAATTGGAAAAAAGGGTAGATTTATTTGGTTTTTAGCATTTGCGTTATATTCAATGCTCTAATTTGGTTTTTATATTATCTATTAAGAGTTGAGTTAACCCATGCTGGCTAGAGGACAAAAATGACCCACAGAATAATGCATTCTATTAAATGCAAAAATTTTTCTAAATTTGATGAAAGTAAATAAGTTGATTTTATAATTGTGTGCATTAAAGGGTTAAATAATGCATATATAAAACTATGCAGATTTACAGATATGCGAAATAGTTAATATATATATCAATATTGAGAAAAACTAATTTTTGTGGGTTATTTTTGACCGCTGCACATTGGGTTGAAATGTGTCCAAAGTGGCACTTAATTGAAATTTTAGAATTAAGTTTTTGCCATAATGATTGGTATCGAATAAAACTAGATAAAATTCTACATCTGTATTTAAAATTTGAACCATCTAAGTTGTTTACCAGGGACCGAAAATAACAGTTATTTTCAAATTTTTAAACAAAAAAAGCAACTAGAAGTAAATGTCGGAAAACTGTTTCAAGTATACCATTTTGATCATTATGCACTAGTCTATAATGAAATGCATTGCTTTTTAAAATTTTGAATTTTTATTTTTTTTAGCAAAAATAAAAGTTATTTTTTGATTTTTATTTTTTTGAGCAAAAATAAAAAATATTTTTTGATTTTTATTTTTTCGAGCATAAATAAAAGTTATTTTTTGATTTTTATTTTTTCGAGCAAAAATAAAAGTTATTTTTTGATTTTTATTTTTTCGGGCAAAAATAAAAGTTATTTTTTGATTTTTATTTTTTCGAGCAAAAAAAAAGTTATTTTTTGATTTTTATTTTTTCGAGCAAAAATAAAAGTTATTTTTTGATTTTTATTTTTTCGAGCCAATATCAATGCCAATATCAAGTACATATATTTTAAACATCATTCATGAGCCTTGAGTTGATCAGATGCTGGTAAATTACTTATGGAAAACTCCTTTAACTCCAGAAGTCGCACCAACATATAGTATGTAGAGCTCCAACGTGTCACAACATCTAACTGTGGTTTTGGGATATTTAGTGTTTTCATTCTATATCTAAAAATAAAATTAAATTAAATAAATAAATATACAGTGGCGGAAAAACTACTATAAACACTCCAAGTTTTTTCTTTTTGCAACATTTCGATTGAAAATTGACAAACTTATGGAGGAGGAGGGAAGATGTATGATTTAAATTTACTTACCGAAACGACGGCGTTCTCAAAACTTTTACAGCTTTTCGTGCTCGATCAATATCAGGATTGAAGTTCCCAAGAAAATCTTTAACAGCTAGCTGAAGCGTGTGTGTAGCACATTTAATTGAAATGATATTTTCAAAATGTATATTGTTTACGGTTTCGTAAAAATTTTCAATATCATTGTCATCCAGCTCTTCGTCTTCACTTTCACTTTCTTCAGAAGACATAAGCTCTACAGCTTTTACTAAATTGCGCCCGTTATCAGTCGTTATGGAATATATTTGTTTTTTGTCGATATTAAAATCCTTTAAAACATTTTCGACTTCAATTTTTAAATTTTCAGCTGTATGCCTTTTTTTTAATTCTAGCATCGCCAGAGTAAAAATTACTATTTTATTATCCGAAACAATTTGGATATTAATACCTAAAATTGCGCGATCACTTCGCGTTGCTGTATACATTTTCAAGCAAATAACTTTTTCTTTCACTATATCTTTTATTTTTGTTTTAATAGCGTGACATTTTGTATGCACCAACTCCATTATATTTCTTGAATTAATTTTTGATATTTTTAAACCATCAAATATTGGAGTCGTCAATATTTTAAATGGCTTCGAGTCAAAAAAAAGCCAACGGTAAAGATTCTTTTGTCACCATATCGATGCACGCCTGAATTACTTCAATTTTTGACATTTGAACAGAAAATTTAATTTTTGTATTTTCATTTTCATTTTCATCTGATTTTGATTTTTTTTTCATTGTTCTTAAAAAGTTCACTGTGATTTTTTTGCATGTGTCTTTTTAAATTAGTTAAATAAAAACCATTTATTTTTTGACCACAAGATTTGCATTCGCATTCACCCTCGTTTTCATTAAAAAATTCGCGTATATATAAATTACGTTTGCGTCCCATTTTTAATAAAAAAATTTAAGTTATTCAAATGCAACGTTTCAAATGAATTCACATTACCAACTGAATTAAACTTTTCTTTTCAGACTTTTGATTTTAAATATTTTTTATATATAACGGTAAACACGAGTTTTAAATAATGAAATAAATAATAATAACACTGTGCTCGAATTTGTGATTTCTCTCATTTATTGTCTGTAGTTGATATCGTTACATACTATTCTAAATACTCCTAATAACTCCTCTCTTTCCTATTTTTGATTTTTTTAAAGGAAAAATTGTTTACACCGAAATAATTGAAAAAAAAAACTTTATTAAAATCTCATTCTTCTTTAAGTCATTTTTAAAACAAGAATTCTTCAAAAAAAATCGTCATATCAAAAATAAGTTTTACTGTTTATAAAACTCGAAAATATTACAAAAGGCAACCATAAAATTTATATATTTCGTTCATACAAATATAACTGCGTTATTTGTTATTTATTCGTTATAGAAATAAAAATTAATAACTTATGGAATTTCAACTCAAGAAATTGAAATAAATATCAAAAATAACTTTTATTTTTGCTCGAAAAAATAAAAATCAAAGAATAACTTTTATTGTTGCTCAAAAAATAAAAATCAAAAAATAACTTTTACTTTTGCCCGAGAAAATAAAAATCAAAAAATAACTTTTATTTTTGCTCGAAAAAATAAAAATCAAAAAATTATTTTTATTTTTGCTCGAAAAAATAAAAATCAAAAAATTACTTTTATTTTTGCCCGAAAAAATAAAAATCAAAAAATAACTTTTACTTTTGCCCGAAAAAATAAAAATCAAAAAAAAACTTTTATTTTTGCTCGAAAAAATAAAAACCAAATAATAACTTTTATTTCTGCTCGAAAAAATAAAAATCAAAAAATAACTTATATTTTTGCTCGAAAAAATAAAAATCAAAAAATAACTTTTATTTTTGCCCGAAAAATAAAAAAATAACTTTTATTTTTGCTCGAAAAAATAAAATCAAAAAATATTTTTTATTTTTGCTCGAAAAAATAAAAATCAAAAAATAACTTTTATTTTTGCTTGAAAAAATAAAAATCAAAAAATAACTTTTATTTTTGCTCGAAAAAATAAAAATCAAAAAATAACTTTTATCATCTGACTTTTATGAAAAAAGGAATAATTATTACGGTCCCTGTTGTTTACTTCATCCGTAGTGAGCTGTCAAAGTTAGCTAATTATTGCTGTTTCCTTAAAAACTGAAAAAATTTAAATTTTATAAAAAGCAGTGATTTTGTGTTTATAAAAATATGTGTGGAAATATTTGTAATTTTTTTTAAAAAAAAAAGCTTTAAAATCGGGGTATTTTCCATATATGATGGACCAGAAGAAACAAAGTAGTAAAGTGCCGGCTTTGAAGTTGTGTTTTTTGAAAATTATGGGATTTCTACTTGATATTACAAACAAAAACGTTTGCCTTTTTGTTGCCCCGTTTAAAGATATTAATAATTTTATGTAAAAAGTCTTGTTTTCAAAATTCCTTTATTTACCATACCCACAGTGTTTTTGTTGTTACTATTGTCTTACTCTCAATGTTAGCTATTTTTGTTGTTGTTGATATTATTGTCAATATATTTTGATATTTTAAAGAGATGGCTGCGTGAGTGGCGTTTGATCACCTATGTTCACGAGGGTGACCAATTTACCAGAAAAGAATAAAAATTTACAATGAAAATGAAAATTATTCAAGTTCGAGGCCGTACTCTATATTTCTTCATTAGGATATTGTCCTAACAAATAATCTATAGAGTTTTTTGTTTTCAAATTTATTATTTGACCCTTTCAGGAATGTGTTGATAGATCTATTTCGTTAATTTTCTAGGTTCCCATCATCAGAACACGTTTTGAAAGCGGTAACAATCCCATGCCAAACATCAAACATTCATATGAACTAGTTTACTCACTACATGAGAACTAATATACATATTAGTTTGAAGTTAAAGATTATAACCATTTACTTCCCCTGTTTTGTTTACAAACTAAACAAAATATAAAAAGGAGAGAAAAAACAAAAAACGTGTATTGAATATCCACCAGAGGTGGATCTTGCACATCAAACAAGTTTTCAATTTATTTTTTGATCAATGGTTATAATATTTAACTTCAAACTCATATGTATATTAGTTCTCATGTAGTGAGTAAACTAGTTCATATGAATGTTTGATGTTTGGCATGGGATTGTTACTGCTTTCAAAATGTGTTCTGATGATGGGAACCTAGAAAATTACCGAAATAGATCTATCAACACATTCCTCAAATTGTCAAATAATAAATTTGAAAACAAAAAACTCTATGGATTATTTGTTAGGACAATATTCTTATGAAGAAATATAGAGTACGGCATCGAACTTAAATAATTTTCATTTTCATTGCACAATTAAAGGTCGAAAAAAACATAATTATTATTTTTTAATAAATATTATAACAACCTTTAATAAAAATTAGCACTCAATTCCAGCAAAAAAATAGGACTTTCTAATAATTTACCAAATTCACGTGATGGTTTTGCATCTTATACTAATTTGCCCGTGCCGAGATAGTCACGCCTATATAATAACTGTTTTCAATCACGTACTTTGGACAATCAACTTTTTTTTACCAATGCGTTTGACGTTTAATATTTTTTGAAATTAAACTGACTATCGTAATTTATAAAAAATAATGTTTGCGAATAAACTGTTTCACGCGCCCATCTCTATTGCCGTTATTTTTGTGCTTGTTTTTATGTTTTGTTTTTCAGTGCTTTTTGCTGTTTTAAAATTTTAAGTTTTTGTAAAGTGCGTATTGTGTTTTGCATTAAATAAAGTAAACGGTATAAGGTAATTGGAAAACCGATTAAACAGTTAAATTAAATAAGAACAAATTTAATATTTTTAGGAATAAGCCCCAAAACTATTTTTATATCGCGCCTAGAACTATACAACTTTATGAGAAATACCGCTTTAAATCATTGGAAGAATAAAATCAATTTTCTTAAAATGAAAACCCCAGCAATATGAGTTTTTTCAACCAAAAGTTTGATAATTTTATTAAACAGTTTAAATCTATTTTCAATACGGTTTCTGATAAGTATGATAATTGGGATACTTGTGATGTATTTGAAAATGCAGAATAATACAAATATGTTAATATATTTTTAATTAAAAAGGTAAAACAAAAACAAAGATTCCCCAAAAAGTTTTAAATTTTTTATTTTTCAGATTAATTTTTACATTTACTGAATTTAGTGAAAGCAAAAACTGGATAAAAATTTATACTAATAGGAATACATATCAATAACTTATTCTTTAAATTTATTTTGATTTCAAAGTTGCAGCGAAAATTGTGGATCATATTTTTCCGAAAAACAAAAAACGCCTAACGTGTTAAAAAAAATGTTTTCTTAAATTTTTTTTAAACCTGTGTTTTTATGTACATATTTATGACTATTCATTACTAAAAAAATATAATATTCTCTTTTGTGACTTTTTTGAAATAAATTTGTACATTTATGAGATTTTGTGAAAAACAAAAATTGGATTTTAAATTAAATTTATACTAATATAAATGCATACAATAAATTTACTCTTTAAATTTTTTAGTAGCACATTAAGTATGCTTTAATTTCCAATTTCATTCATTAATTTATCGCTTATCATTCCAAAGTTACAGCATAAATTGTAAACTAAGGTCTTTTTTTTCCAAAAAACAATAATGCGCTTAACGGGTTAAAAAAAAAATTTTTTTAACTTTTTTTTCTCAAATGCTGTGTTTTTATGTGCTCATAATAACTCATCAATAAAAATATATAATATTTTAAAACTACGGCTTCTATGAATTAATCGCCACTTTGGGTACCATCGAACCCACTGTGCGCTGGTCAACATGGTTTAACGCTACTCTTAACAGATAATATACGATAACCAAATTAGGACAATAAATAGAACACAAATTCTAAAAAACCAAATAAATTAAAAATATCTTGGAAATTAATCGCTCAACACACCCTATAGATATTTTTCTCTTTATTTTGTTCTCATTTTGATCCTGAGAATCAAGTTGTGAAAAAATAATAATAAACTACTACTAAATTGTGCTAATATCAATAAGATTTACAATTAAAGCAAATTTGAGGTTTTTGATTATATACAAAATTTAAGGTTGTTCTTCAGCCTAATATTTTGAACGGTTACAAGTCACCAAGAAATACAATATCAAGAATTACTATGATCAAAGAAAACATATTTGATGAAAAAATATATTAGTTTCATTTAATTTAAAATTTTAAATATTTTTTCATTACGATATATTTTTTAAACAATTGAATTTTTACTGGCGGGGGACCCGGAAGATGAAGTTCGATCTGCCTACAATTGCACATGTAATATTTTAATGTCTATTTTCACCGATCCCCCTATCGCTGAAGTCGAATTTCGAAGTCCTTTTTCATCGCTCCACTCAATTAAACAGTCCTACCAACAACAGCGATTATTGACTTTGACCAGTTGGTTTGTAAATTCCAGTTGGTTAGTAAATTTTTTTTAGCGAATTTAAATCGACCAGTTTTGTGGCGGGATAATAACCTTGGCACAGACATCAGCTTTTGGCGAGTAATTCTCTGGGAATCTTTTAAGAGTATACTTATGGTTGATTTGGACACATTTACCTTATATTCATCGATTATCTGATTGAGACTCTTCATTGAGTTGCTGGCACAGTTGATTATTTTGTGATTATTTTATGCCGGTCCCAATCAGATTTTTTTTTTTCGGCCGCCTGCTTTATTTTTACCATAAACACTCGGATTATTTGAAAATATGTGACAACCACATGTAAACAGTTTATTTTTCTAGCAATTTCCCGAAAACTTAAGCCACTTTTTAAATAGGCTGAAATTTTCCCTTTTTCAAAATCATTTATATATGAACTGCACTGCATTTTATTGCAAATTGAATCAGTTTTGCATAAAACACAACAATATTTCTTAAATTTTTCTGTATTTGCTATTCTTCTTTGTTTATATGTAATTAAAGCTATGAAACACTAACAAAATATTACACAGTTTTTCTCTTAAATCAACTAAGTAATCCCTAAATTTTACACAATAAGAGATCAGTAATCACACTCTTAAAAACAAGTATAAGTTTTTAAAAATGTGTATAATATTAGAAAAAATAGCTAAAATCATTTGTAATTATAGTTATGCAGTGCAGTGTATGAATGTTTTTCAATTTAAAGGCTTCAAAATGATTAAATAAAAATTTATAAAAAAAAATTGAACCTGGAACTATGACGCTTATACTCTAACCCTACTAACAATACATACATATTTCAATTACAATACGTTTTCTTTTTCAGAATGCCATCAGTAGAGAATACAGAAGAAGTTGCTGCACCGCAGGTGCCTAAAACAGAATTAGAGGAGTTACAAATAAAAGCAAATAGTGTTGCTGATGATGTAAGTATTTATTATTAAGAATCCATCAGTTTTTTAAGAGCAATATATATGTTATTGTTTACCAATCAGTTGTCAACTAAATTCTTGAAATCGGTAAAAACATATTCTATTACGGTAGAAAAAAATGTCATTTGATTTGTGTCGAAATTGATGATAAAGTGTATAATTAGAAGCCATAAAAATATGGTTTCTAATGTAATGATTGCCTTAACGCATTATCGGAAATGATTTCTCTTATCTCTTCGTTGTCATCTGATTTAAGAGAACTTAAAGAAAATAATTAAAGTTAAGCGTCAAACATGGGTGAGACGGATCTTAAAGAAACTGGTTTTAAGAAGGTTCTTAGACGAAAACGTTAAAATCGTGTACTTGTTGTTGGTAACAATGATACAAATGAAATTGGTGTTCTTGTTTAAAAGAAATGTTTACACGTGTCGTCGTTTAAAACCTCTGTTACTGCAGCTAGTATCATCGAGCATATTGACAAAAATTCTGATATTGATGTTAACACCCTGAAACATGTCAATTTTATGTTGGGTGATTCGCCATGCTTTTATGATGATATAATTAAACCTTCTTTGTAGCCTATGGGTACAAAAATACGGGAATTTATGTTTTTTCCAAAAAAAGTGGAAGATCTGCAAAATGCAACGTAAATGATGACATTCCTGCTCTGGATCGTTATATTTCTATATGAAGATCACTTTCTCTCTATGATTTACGCACTAATATTCAGAATTCTCATAATTTGCATATACGTTTTCATCCGTTTTTTTTTTCTTCATCAATTAAAAGAAATCAAGTTTAAATATTTCGTATATTACCAGAATGCTAGCTTAATAATAACAAAATCTACTCAATTTTTTCTGTCAAAACCACTAAGAGAATATGGCATCATTGCAATAACCGAAACTTGGTTACGTGATGATTTCAATAGTTCTGAATTTGTTGACGATTACTATAATGTTTTCCGCTGTGGGACCATTGAACAACTATGTGCGGAATTAAATTTTCTAATTGTAATTCAATATTTTTTATTGTATCTTATATTCCTCCTAAAAACCCTAATGATATTTATAAAAAAACACCTAAATAATATTAAGAATGTTATAGAATTTTTTTCACACAATCAAGCGGTGATTATTTTAAGTGACTTTAGCCTTCCTAATTTATTTTGGTTGTGTCAAGATAAAGTATTATTACCATTTAATATTGAATTTGATAATGGCGAATCGGTTAAGGTGTTATGATACTTGCTATTTTTTGTATTTTTTCTATATTGGAGAACAGTGCAAATATATTTGCATAGGAAAACTGACTAAGTGTAAAGAGTATTGAAAAAAAAACGTTAGATGGCGGACCCTTTAAATGTCATATGAAATCGATGCAACAACAATTTTTACATTGTTAAACGAGAACGATTTAGGTGCCATTTCATTGTCGTGTGTCGCACAAAATATATATAATTGATACCCTGTTTTAAAAATAGTATTGGCAAAACTCTCGATAATCTTGTGATTTGTGTTTAAATCCAATATCAAGAAATACTGTGCATCATAGTACAGTTGCAATATCTTTTGAATTTTATAATTTTGAGAAAGAGTTTCCTTGCATCACCAAATCATTAAAATTTGTGAAGGGGAATTATTCAGCATTAAATACCTTTTTTTAGTTCTGTGGATCGGTCAACTATTTTAAATTATAGAGAGCCAAATGAAATATATAATTTTATATCAGATAAAATAGATTTTTCTAATTCTCTTATAATAACTACAATGGTTCCAGTACTAGGACATAGGTACATTAGAGCGACTCACCAAAAAAAGTGCTCGATGTACCCTCCTAAAAATGAACCTTGGACTTTTTTAAGATGACATTTAAAATATTTCTGCTCCAGCTTTGACATCTCGTGAGCTGGACCATTTTGAAAATGGGTCCATTTTTGCAAATTAGATGCATTTTACACGGTGCTCTGGAATATATATAAATGCAATTTTGTAGTAACTCTAATATGATAGCGGATTTAGTTTCTAGATCATGTATGGATGAAAATAAGACTAAAGAAAGAAAAAAAAAAATATCCACGACTTTTTGGCGGCATATTCTTTTTTTAATTTGCGAAAAAAATATAAGATTGTTTTAGAGGTATGGTTCCTTCGGCAAAGTTTCTTATTTTGATACCTAGAATACGATTTTCCTTGAACGTTGAGCGATTTTTAAATCGACCCGCCAATAAGCAGTATATTTTCAACATTTAAAATAAACTAAGATCTGACTCTTCAGCAGTTTGACAATACATTAAATAATAATAAACGGAAGAAGATATTCAATGAGCATTGTGTATGAGAATACCTTGAATCTTGTAACTTATTCGCCTCTTTTTCCAGTCAACGGTTTCTAATCCTCGTACACTCAAAAAAAAAAGTTTGTAAAGTTAGCAAAAAATTTTGCTGAGTCAGCAAAATTTTAGTCAGGAGGATGCTTGCAAAAAAGTTGCTAATGTCAGCAAAATCTTTTGCTGAAAATCAGCGAGCTGATTTTTAGCAACAAAATTTGTAGATTCAGCAAAAGTTTTGTTAACACCTAGTAGATTAGAAATACAAAAGCCTTTGCTAAAAATTAATAAATTTTTTGCTGAATTTTAGTAGACTGAAAAAAAACGCAAAAAATTTGTAGAAAAATTGTAATTTAGTTAATTTATTTGCTGGAAATCATAAAACATATTTTAGTGATTCTTTTAAAAATAATTAACTATAATAACGAAATATAAAAATTTTCATTTTCCACATTGACGACATGAATTTATTTAATATCTGAAAATATATAGAAATAAATATATATAACATAACAAAAATTGTCTTTCAATTACTTACATCAATGGTTGTCTAAATGATGCTATCGTTTAAATGATGCTATCGCAACTGCCGAAGATAATTATAGAAACGAAATGAAAAAATAAACAAAAACAAACGAAACGAAAAAACAACTCTTTTTGCAATAAGCAAAAGGAACCATAAAAAAATCTACCTAAGCTGTGTGTCTTTGTCTTTCAATTTACTCTGTCTGTGTGTCTTTGTCTTTCAATTTACTCTGTCTACATTTCATTTTCCCCTTCTCTACTACATCTTGACATGCCGCGACATCTACTTCATTCTGCGTATATCTTTCAATCTGGTTGTCGTCCACACTATTAATGTGCTTATCAGCACAATTTTTTTTTTAGCAAAATTAATTAGTAAAACATTAGTATATTAGTAAAGCATTAGTATAAAACAGTTAAGTGCTGAATAAGTATAACAAAAATTTTAGCTGAAAACACGATTTTAGCAAAAAATTTTGCTTAAAAATAGTATACCTGATTTACAAGACGTTTTACTAACTTTTCTACTAACTTATTTTTTGAGTGTAGCTTCGTTAATCAAACAGTGGAGCCATTGTTAAATAATCTTGTTATTGATATATTCGAAAGTAATATAATTTCTTCCATTTTAGATTTGAAGGATAGTCCTTCATGCATTTTTTATGATACAATACCTCGAATGTTTTTAAGCGTTGCGTTTCGTCTTTAACAAAGCCGATTCAGATGATTTTTATTGCTGTTTAAAAGGATGCAAATTTTTAAACATTTGGAAAAATTGTTGTGTTGTGCCTATATAAAAGGTGTTTTTTATACAGGTATAGAACTTTAAGTTAGCAACACTTTTTTAACTGGCGCCCATTTTGTCAGCTGTCAAGTGATTTATGTTTGGTTTGGCATTTCAACATGAATAGACTGACGCCTGCACAACGCTTCCAAATTGTGCAAATTTATTTTGAAAATCATGGTTCTGTTCGAAATACGTATCGTTCACGAATTTTGCGAATTTTGTTTAGCGATGAAGCTCAATTTTGGTTAAATGGATATGTCAATAAACAAAACTGCCGTATTTGGAGTGATGATAAGCCTCAAGTGTATGTTGAGACACCGTTACATCCAGAGAAACTGAATGTTTGGTGTGCTTTATGGAATTTATGGGTCAGAACGTTACAGTTAGTGGTGACCGCTATAGAGCCATGCTTACTGACGTTTTCGTTCATCAATAGAGCGACCATGATGTGCAGGAGCTGTGGTTTCAAAAAGACGGAGCAACATGTCACACAGCTTGTACCACAATTGATTTATTGAAGGAAACGTTTGGTAACCGCATAGTTAAACATTTCGGACCCGTGAATTGGCCTCCAAAATCGTGCGATTCAACGCCGCTGGACTATTTTCTGTGGGGATATGTGAAGTTGCTAGTCTACGACGATAACCCCGAAACGATTGTCCACTTGGAGGACAACATTTGAAGCGTATACGGATACAAATGTTAGAAAAAGTCATCGAAAATTGGACTTCCAGATTTGACTACGTCCGAGACAGCCGTGGCGGTCATATGAAAGAAGTCATATTTAAATTATAATGCCAAAAGTTTATCTTTCGAATAAAGTAAATTTCATGTCAATATAAAAAAAATCATCTTTGTTTTATTTAATTTCAAAGTTATATACCTCTATAAAAAACACCCTTTATATAACATATATATTATATAAATTAAGGTACGTTATTGGAACACGACACAGGTCTTTGTCAGTACTGCAATAAAAACGAAATTGAAACTGCGAAATTAAATTTGTAGCGACGCTACATTGCATTTTTTATTTAAATTCCGTTCACATGAAATGTGACTCCCTTTTGCTGATAAGCATAATTGCCGTTTTTATTATAAAGTTGATGGTTTCTTTAGTTCAGTTCAATTTCGACACTCAAGCTGCTATGCAAGAAAATAATGAAATTATTATTAATAATTATTATTATAAATAAAATAAAATCAAATATAAATAAAACGAAAATAATAAATATAACTTTGTAATTTTAATTAAAGATGATTGTGGACACAAAATTATCATATTTTGATTCTAATTATCATATACATGACTCTGGATGATCATATTATGATTACCGAAAGCGATTTTATCGTCATTTAGGATCATAATATGATTGCTACGAATTGGAGTCATAACATGTTGCACTTAAACTATCATAAAACGATGCTCTTTTTTCTGCGGTTACACTCACAATATTTTTTCCGTAAAGACTACTGAATATACACATTTAATTAACTGAAAAACAGGACTACTAACTTTTCATTTAAAACAATTGTATTTTTTAGTTTATTTTAAAATGCCGAAAAATAATTGACAAAATCGATAAAAACAATAGATTGTTTTCTTTTATTTCAATACTCAATACAATAAAACAATATTTTGTTTTAAATAGAAAATTTTAACCGAATATTTTAACTATCACCGAAAGTCAGTTTTTTTGTTTATTTTGTTTATTAAATAACAGACAGAAATTTCTTTGGTAATTTAACTGTATATTCCATTGAAATAACTTTACCGATTAAATAACTGTTGATTTTTTATGTAAAAGTTCTGTGTAGTTTATGTGTAGTTCTGCCTAAAAATTTCTATTCATTGTAAGTTTTGTGAATATTTAAGGAGTTTTTTTTATGTAATGACCAGCATGTGGAATATTATACGGAATTCATGTGATGTTGATCATAGATCCAGATCCTTGCCTGTAAACTCTCGTACTCACTATTGTCCGAACCAGAGCGGCTTAAGATGTATTTTTATTACTAATTAAAAAATGTCTTATAATTTTTTTACGTTCGGTCCCCGCCTCACTCTTACCCACACTAACCGACCGAGCGGGCTCATCCCCATGACGTAGGGATACGTACACACTCTGGTCTGAACCATAGCTGATTAAGATGTATTTTTACTACTAATAGGGGGTATGCCCGCTGCATTGTTAGATTGGGGACGACATTGTTTTGTCTTCAAGTTTCAAATGTAATTGATTTTGGATAAGAATTTAATCTTTTAAGGAAAATAAAACACAATGTGGTAGTGTTGGTATCCAAACTTTTAGGCAGGTATGGCCTGGCATTATCTCCATTTCCAATTTGGGGATTACAAATAAAAATATATCTGTCTTAACCCTCAAATCAAAATGGGAGCTATATCTTACATAGTTATAGGATCGTTTTTTAAAAGAACATTGTATGAATATTACAGTATTTCTGCGTAGACGGACTGCGGCCAGGTTTAGGATTTTTCTATTTTGTGGTATGTCCAAAGCCGGCTTTGCTGAGTAAAACATTTATGGAAGGCTGTAAAATAAAAAAGCTAATAATTTATGCCGTTGTCCAATAAAAATTACATTTTAAACTTTAAGGCATAACAACGTGTTAAACATTAAGGCCTTTTGGGCTTGGCCGTAACCATAACTTACATATGTATTCATTGGTATATGGTCTAATTTACTGAAGAGGTAATTTCTAAAACATGCAATAAAAACAAACAAAAGTAAAAATGATATTCAAATGGGAATTAGTACTGCCTATTTACGCGGCCTAGCCGCTGTAGCTTGGAACTTAAAATTTGTCATTGAGGTTAGTTTCTATCGATACATCTAACCACGATTTTAGGAAATTGTTAGTATGTGGCACAAAAAGATAAAAAGTCTTCCCCTTATCGTCCTGCCTTAACCCATTCGGCTAAAAATCTGAAATTTCAAGTGCATTAGCCAATAATCTATGGGCTAAAGCACTGAAAATATTCCTTTAGGAATTTCAAATAAAACTGGTACAAAAAAAATGTTCGCTTAATCACTCAGCCCAAAAAGCTTGATTTTGAAATTCGGCATGTATGTTCCTCCTTTGGCGTAGACAAATATGGGATTATTGGAAATGTTTACGTAGTGGAGCAAAAAGTGAAAAGGTTTCCTCTTGATTTACTGCCCAAACCTTTTTTGGATAGAAATATAAATTTTAGAATATGTATTCCCTGATGAATGGTCTAATATATCTTTTTGAAATTTCCAATAAAAATTTGATAAAAATGGTAAAAAATATTCAACTTCAAATTGGGATTAAATAAGATATCCACTAAGGCGGGATTTTTGTAAACTTTTGCTGGGAGGGATAAAAAGGAAGAAGTCTGCTTCTGTCTAAAACACTTTGGTAAATACATTGAAGAAAATTTTTTTGGAACTCACCATAAAAACGGGGTTTAAATAAGAAAAAATGAGATTAATCACAAAGCTTAAACCGTTGGAGTAAGAAGAAATTTAAATAACATGTGGCTAGAAATCTTACTTTAAAAATATGT
Organism: Delia radicum; assembly: GCA_021234595.1. NCBI lineage: Eukaryota > Metazoa > Arthropoda > Insecta > Diptera > Anthomyiidae > Delia > Delia radicum. The sequence continues at coordinate 118,346,886 of CM037851.1, forward strand.
GTTTCTTTGAACTTCTAATTAAAACGCTGTAAAGAAGTTAAAAAAGAAAAATTGTCCTATGATAACAACTTAGTGGGCTTGCCCGTTAATACACACAGAAAAAAATTAAGCTATTTGAAAACTGAAATTCGGTAACTACGATTAAAATTTGGTTATTATGAATTACAGTGGGTTGGTGCAACTAAACATTAGTTTTCACAACAAAGCTCGGTTAATTCAACTAAATTTTAGTTGCAACACTCAACATATTCAGAAATCTAATACAAATATCGTTGAATTAACTCATTTTTTAAGTTGGTACCATTAAAATACACTCTTCAATTTGGTTGGCACTTTATTTCTCTGTGTGTATAAATTATGTGCTCCTTGGTGTACGGGCTAATTTACTGAAAAGATAATTTCTATAAAAGATAATTTCTCAATAAAAACATAGTAAAAAAGGCATTCAAAAGGGATTTGGTACAGTCTGTTTTAACGGGTTAGAGGGGTAGGGGTTTAGAGATAGGGGAATGTAAACCTTACCGTATATCTATGTCTGTCCAAAATATAATTAAAACATATATAGTTAGAAAACGTTATAATCAAAAAACGGAGTTTTATTTATTTTGTTTTAATATAACACGGGTTTTGAGGTTAGGTTTGTTTTAAGACATCAATTTAATTTTCATTTTTTAACTTTAACTTTTAATTTGCTTTAACGCAAATTTTCACTTGTACTATTTCAAAATAAAAATATAATTTTTAATCTGTTTAGTATTTAAGTTTTAATTTGTTTAACGTTCAATCACTGTGCTGTTTGTTCTTGTTGTTGATGTTGTTGAAGTTTAGCTGTTGAGGGTTTTCTTGTTAGAACACAAGAGTGGTTTTGCTGCTGGTTAACGAACAAGTATGTGATCAGAGCGCAAATGCTGACAGCTAGACTTTATGCTGAGTTGCATTTGCGTGGGGTTTGCACACTAGAGGGCGCTGTTAAAGTCAGGGTTGGGATTACTTCATTGTTCACCTAAAGTGAACATCCTCCCGGGCCAGGCAACCTGTGAACAAAAAGACAATAATTTTTATATGTCGAAATATGAAATAAAGGGTAGAGTAGGGTGTTGAGACTGTATTATAAATACTTATGTCAATGGGGTATTGTAGTTTGCAATGGGCTCCGTAACCAACCAGCAAAGAGTGTAATATTGGGCTATCAGTGTTCCTCGATTAACTTGGATCTCATTGAGTTGAAGGTGTGATGATGACCAGCGTGTTCTGTTGCTCCGGGTAAATTTGTGTATAGTTCGGAATCGGCTAAAGAATTCTGGGGAAACTTTCCGTTGATGAATTCGTGTGTTAAGCTAGGGTAATGATTCTTGGGTATGTGTAAAATGGGTAATGCGCAAGTGGGGATACGTCTAAGTGTTAGACTTGTGGGTGGGTAGGACCACAACTTTAGCGTTGTATGTAGAGTTAAAGTTAGATTCATTTGCAAATATCCAGCGCCATTTTTTTCTCCATTTAAACCAATGGAATTTATACTTCCACTTGCGTCTTGGGTATGAGAATGTACCAGCACCAAATTGACCGTGGGTAAAAGTGTTTAAGTTAGAAGGTTTAGTTACACAAATGATAGTCTGTGATCCGATAAATTCTACATGAGTTTTATGCTATAAACACATAGACGACTGCAGCTACACGACTACAGCCTGTCAAAAATAAAATACACACGTTTATATGAAAACGATTATTTTGGCACCAACACAACTACACGGCTACCCGACTACTTTTGCCGCTGTAGTCAACTTAGGTTAATTTCTATTTTTGTTGGCTGCAAAACAAAAATAGTGTTGACAATAAAACAAAATATGTAACAAATTAGTGCTTAAAAATATTTTATTTTGTTAAACACAAAAAACGTCGCAACATCAAATGGTATAATTGCATTAATATTCAAGAGGGGTTATATAAATTTATGTTCACGTTATAATAATGTATTATAAATAAGTAATTGTATTTTTAAGTGAACTTTATATACGTGTCTACAACCAAGCATGTTGTTCTATTTTAATAAAGAAAAAAAAGATGTAATTGGCACTACTGAAACAAAAATGCATTTGTATCAGGGATGTTAAATGGAGTTTACAATTTTGTACCAACATCCAAAAAAATTGTACTTTTTGGACGTTGACGGTACCATTTTTTTTAAATTTATTAAAACAACAAAAAAAATACATAAAAATTCTCTTGTACAGAAAAAAAAAAACAAAACCTTCCAATAACATACATTATATGTATGAATAAAATAAGGCATAAAAAAGTCTTATGAATATATGAGACCAAATCATGGAATTATTTGTTTAGTTAATAAACTATTTGGAATTTCTACATCATAGCAGCATAAATTTGTCGCTCTTAACCAATCCTTAGTCTGTATGAGACTTGATAATGTTGGCTAATGTAGTCTGTTTCTTTCCTTAGTTTTTATTATATTTTGAAAAGAAAAAAACTCTTTCCACATTTGCAGACCAGTGTGGAATGGATAAAATTCCAGCAACGACTAGAAATGTCTGGAAACATATTGACATTCAGTTCATTTTGAAAATTAGCTACTACCGACCAAAAACTACAAACGTTTTAATTTTTTAACGACTTCAGTTAAAAAAATTTTAGTTTTTACTCTGGCTCAAGTAATATTTTTACTAAGAAGACAAGAATGGAGCAAAATTAATGATTAATCGGTTTTTTGTTAAAGTTCTGCCTATTATGGAGGCTATAACTTTTCTAAAACATTGGGTTCTGATGAGATCTTTAACCAGATCGAAATACTAGTATTAACCTAGCTAATATTGTTTGATTTGCTTTATTTTTGTAAATATACGGAGGTTGAGAGCTCGTTCTAAATTAAACATATATAAGATTGTTTGGAATTTTCTTTCATTTCTTTAACAATAATTTAATTTTCGTTTGAGTTTGAATTTTAACGTCTTTTTCAGACAATTGCAGTTAATACTATAATTAATATGCAATTTTATTTAATTTAATTGTGAAAGGCGTGGTAGAGAAGAATGAGTGTATTTTCTAAAAATCATAACTACATTGCAAATATTCAATTTTTTCTGAATCAGACTGCGCAGTTTCTGGTATTGAACGTTCGTCAGTGACCCTGTTTTTTTGAATTTTTGAATAATGTAATATTTGTTATGTTTTTATTTGTTCGATTGCGTCTATATGAAATTTTTCTGTGCAATCACTGACCGTGGTATAGATAAACTGATTTCTAATGCCACATGCACTCGCACTACACGTTAGACAGAGCGCTTTAGCCCTCTGAGCTATAGTTAGGTCGAGTTTTGTTGTGAATAAAACTAGTTTTATTCAATACACGGTGTTTTTGTTCTTGCATACATAATCTCAGAAGTACAACTCCAACAACACAACAGTTCTATTTTTAGAAACTCACCTCACTCTAATGTCCACTGTTTTCCCATATGTTATAAGTGATGCCATATCTATATATCAATTTTCACTTCTTCAGAATTTTAATAAATTCAAAATAAAAGTGAAGTTGGCTGCAACAAGTGTCAATATATGTAAGAGCTGCCAGATAAATTTTGTAAAAATCGTAAATTTTTAATCGATATTAAAAAAAAAAATTGCCCACTTTATTCTTCAAAATCCTTAAAATGGTGATAAATCGTAAAATCTGGCGGATAGTCGCATATATTTTAAGAGCTCATTACATAAAACGAATAAATGCAATGAAAAAGGACACAATAACAATTTGTTTGCTATACTAAAAATTCAAAAAGGGGAAAAATTAAAAATTTTTAAATTGTACCAAATGAGTCGCGGTAGTACCACGGTACTTTAGAAGGTCAAAATGTACCAAAAAAAGTACAATTGTACCAACTTTAACATCCCTGATTTGTATAAAAACAGCTGTTGATATTTTTAAATTGAATCGTGATCAGCTGTTTACTATGCTGCTGTCGTTTCCAAAATAATAAGTAGCTGACCACACGGCGACGATTGCAGTCAACGGCATTTGCAGTCGTGTAGCTCTGCAGTCTGCTGTGGTCTATGTGTTTATAGCATTAGGGTTAGTAAATCTTCTCATAAAGGTTGTTTGTTCCTTTGCTCTTGCTCTAAATTGCATTTTTAATAATAATTTTGTGAGCTGAATAAACTCCAGATATCTTTTGTGTAATTTGCGTGTAGATACAACTAAACCTCTACGACAACTTGGTGATTTCTGCCGCGGTTTTCTAACTCCTTTAGAAAATGTAGCGGCAGGATATCCCCGCCCCATAAATGGAGTGTGTTGGTACAATTTGGGATTTTTAAAATTAAAAATTTTATTCTTCATCATTTGACGAATTCCAGAAATATATTCTGGTTGGGTAATCTGATCTGTAATTAATACGAGATCATGGGGTAACTTGGTACATTTAGCTTCGCTATGGGTGGGCGAGCTAGCCGAATTATTCTCAACGTACTTTAAACTTTTTAAAGTTGGGGTAGTGATCCGGGTGTGTGATCTGTACGGAGGTTGGGTTAGGGTTTTCACAAGGTCCAGTCAAGATCCTACTAAACTGGGTATCTTGACTTAAAATATTGTTCAAATTTTCATTTTGAACATCAGATTTTAAAAATCTGAATATTGTCCAAATCTTGGACTACCTCAAACTTGATATGTGGGGTGGGTGAGGTTAGGGTTGGGGTAATGGACCCGTGAGAGTCGGCCTCATTGGGTTGTGTGGACGCATTTAAATTGTCCAACATTCTTTTAGCACTTAATGAAATTTCCCAATTGTTAGGGTTAATTTTTTGGGTTTGTTGCACTGCGGGTAATTGTGTTAAAGTTTTGCTGGGTATTAGGGTGGGTTGCGAGCTTTCTTCTTCACTCGATATTAGGGTGGGTTGCGAGCTTTCTTCTTCGCTCGATATTAGGGTGGGTTGCGAGCTTTCTTCTTCGCTCGATATTAGGGTGGGTATTTGCTCAAACTCAAAATGTTGTGAACTTCCTTTAATTTGGGTGGGTTGTGAACTGCATAATCGAAGTTCATCTATTTCCTCAAGGATTGAGACCATTGTACGTCTACAATACCTGTTAGCTTCTCTATACATCCGTGTAATATTTTCCCCATTTATCAATATAGATTCACTTAGGTTATCAATATCAACATTTTCAACCAGGTTCTGGTAGCCATTACGTATTTTATCCCACAATTTCTGCAGTCGGCACTCTTGGGATCTGAGTCTGTATACTTTTTGCGGTTCCCTGTACCGATCTTCGCCACTCCTCATCAAATGAAGCTAAATCCTGTTGAATGCATCGCATTAAATCGGCTGCCATCTTTTCAGGACACATTTTTGGAATGCGGGTGAAGCAGGGTTAATAACAGGATTGTGGGTAATATTGGGTTAAACGCTGTGTTGCGGCATAAAAAGGGTTAATTTTTTGTAATAAATGGGTGTTTTCTTAAAAGGCTGTTAAAATGTGGGTTAAAAGTATATTACCGGTACAAAGTATATTACCGTAACAAATTGCAGCTGCGGGTCAAAATGGGTTAAATTGGGGTACAATTTTACTAAGCGGAAAAACAGGGTTAAAAAGGGTATTTTTATCCCTGCGGCAACGAATGGGTTAATGTTATAACCAAACCCAGAGTTCGGTGTTAAAAGGGTTATTAAGGCCGATTGTGGAACAACACGGGTTGAATCTGGGTAAAAAGGGTTAATAAATGTTCCACAATCTAAATTGACAAAAAAATACACGAAAAATTAAAAAATATATATGCGACCAATTTTTAACTGGGTATTTTTTACACAGCTGATATGCGCTACACACTGTAGTCGTCAATATCAGTTCGTCAGACGAAAGACTAAAAAATCTGGCAACTAACAACGAAAAGGGTGGGTGGGTGGGTGAATGCAGATATTTAGTTAAATTCGAGCTGACCGCTGTGTAAAAAGGGTAAATTGTGTAAAAATTCCCACTGTGGAATTTTACATAAATTGAAAAGAATTCAACTTACCGACTCCGGTAGGGTAGGGTATTATACTTTACGTGTAGGTATGGGTGTGTGTTTGTATTCTTCGATTTCCTTTTGATGATTTGTTCCCGCTTAAGATTACAATGGTTGGTGCAGTTATGTGTGTTGTTGAAATTGGTTTGTGACGTAGTTAACACTTGATATTGTGGGTTTTTTGATTTTTGTTAAATTTTGTTGCAAATTATTAACTATTATATATGTATGTTTATATGTTTTACACTTTCTAGTTAAAATAGTTATGTTTATAATTGGGTGTACGTTTTATTTTATTTGTTAAAATTTTCCGTATTTAAATTAATTAACAAAAAAAAACTTTAAAAATAAGCACAATTGGATAAAAACAAAATTTTGTTTATAATTTTTTAGATTTTAATTTTTTGTATTTAACAAATTCGGGTAAGAAAATTTTATTGTTTTTTGTTTATCATGAACTTTTTGTTTTTTGTACAGCACAATTATTTTTATATATGTTTTTAAAGTGTACGATATTTTGTTTGTGTCACTGTACTTTATTTGTTCTTATTTAGTTTTGGATTGTTATTGTTGGGTTTTTTGCACAATTTCTTTTTAATAGTTTTTAATTTTTATTTATTTCCATAACATATATTTTTAAGTCTCTTTTATTATCTTTAGTTTGTACCACTTTTTAATATGTTTGCTTTTGTGTTCTTGTATTTATTTTTTCTTTGTAACAAAATTGTTTTTTAGGGGTGGGTTTTTTTCAATTTTAATTTGTTTTGTGTCTAACACTTTTAAATAAAAAAAAAATAATTTGTCTTTATTGTTTTAATTTATTTTAGTGTAATTTTTTGTTTTTATTGAAAATGTTTAGGGTTTTGTTTTTATCACTTTAGCCACTTGTTCATTGTTTGCAACTTTTAATTTTTCCTTCCAAATTTTAACCTTATTTGTGAAATTTTTTAATTTGAAATTTTTTAAAACTGTTAATTTGTTTGTTCATATGTACTATTTTTTATATTTTATTTTTTGTGGACTGTATTTTATTTAGATCACTGTCTCTTTTCACAAAAGGACCATGTTTTAACGGGTTAGAGGGGTAGGGGTTTAGAGATAGGGGAATGTAAACCTTACCGTATATCTATGTCTGTCCAAAATATAATTAAAACATATATAGTTAGAAAACGTTATAATCAAAAAACGGAGTTTTATTTTGTTTTAATATAACACGGGTTTTGAGGTTAGGTTTGTTTTAAGACATCAATTTAATTTTCATTTTTTAACTTTAACTTTTAATTTGCTTTAACGCAAATTTTCACTTGTACTATTTCAAAATAAAAATATAATTTTTAATCTGTTTAGTATTTAAGTTTTAATTTGTTTAACGTTCAATCACTGTGCTGTTTGTTCTTGTTGTTGATGTTGTTGAAGTTTAGCTGTTGAGGGTTTTCTTGTTAGAACACAAGAGTGGTTTTGCTGCTGGTTAACGAACAAGTATGTGATCAGAGCGCAAATGCTGACAGCTAGACTTTATGCTGAGTTGCATTTGCGTGGGGTTTGCACACTAGAGGGCGCTGTTAAAGTCAGGGTTGGGATTACTTCATTGTTCACCAAAGTGAACACAGTCTAACCACCCAATCTAAGCCACTGGAGCTTGGAACTTCAATTTTGTCATTTAGGTTCCTTCTCGATCGTATACAACTAATCACGATCTATGGAAATTCTTAGAATGTGGTACCAGAAGGATAAAAAGTCTTCCCCTTATCGTCCTACTTACACCCCTTCGGCTAAAAATCTGAAATTTCAATCGCATTAGCCCATAATCTATGGGCTAAAGCACTTAAAATACACATTCAGGAATTTCCAATAAAACTTGATAAAAATATGGTACAAAGGCAAATACGTTCCCTTAATCACTCCGCCCAAACCGCTTGATTTTGAAATTCGGTATGTAGGTTCCTCCTCTAGCATAAACACCCACAAAGATGAGAAATGCTTACGCAATTTAGCAAAAAGTGAAAAGGTTTCCTCTTAATTTCCTGCCCAAACCCTTTTGTATAGAAATCTAAATTTTATAATATGTATTCCCTGAGGTATAGGCTAATTTACCGGAGAGAATTTCCAAAAATGGCGTGGTAAAAATTGTAAAAAGTATTGAACTTGAAATTTGGATTAAATTAGACATCCACTAAGGCGGGGTTTTTGTAAACTTTTTAGGGGACGGATAAAAAGGAAGAAATCTACTTCGGTTCCAAAAATTTTTTGGAACTCACCAAAAACACTGGGTTTAAATAAGAAAAATTGGGATTAATCACAAAGCTTTAACCGCTGGAGTTATGAACTTGAAATTTGGCTTAAAGGTTTCTCGTCCGGCGTAGACATTATCCAAGAAGAAATTTAAATGGTGAAATTGCTTATGGTGAGGGGCAAAATCTCCCTTTTAAATTCTGCCAAATAACATCCCTAACATGACATGACATCCCTAAGCGTAGACATCAACCAAGAGAGGGGCAAAAACGGACAATCTCATAACCAAAACCATTAGCTAATTATATCGTTATTCACTTAAGATATACTTTTTGCGTTTTTGATCAGAACTTGTCACAAATAGGGATTTAAAGGGACATGTACAATTGCTTTATGCTTAAAATTTAGAACATGTTCTCGAAATGGTTACACAAAATAAGTAAAACAGGAAATTATTTTCTTTTTAATGCATTGCGACATTAAAAGCTATTGGTAAGGATTTATCGGACTTTTAAGCTAGTCGAGTAATAATAAAAATTAAATTATAAAATATTTTGGATATTCAGAAGTTAACTGTATAAAAATTGGTAAAAAGTTTGTACTGCTTCATAACTTTTAAATACATTTACCTATTGTCTTGAAATTTTTAGATTTAAAGTGCTGCAAATTATATACTCTTTTTGACAAATGAACACAAAAGCAGAAAATTTGTAAAAAAAAATATTTGGTCATGGACGACTTTTATAAGAAGTTAATCTTTTGGGGAATCTACATTTTTAGACAGCAAGGACATGACATTATCCCAATTTGGGGATTGTGGATTATAACCCCCAAACCAACATGGGAACTATGCCTAACATGATTATGCGAATAATCCCCAGACATAATCTTCATAGACAAATTTTTCAAAAGAACATTGTGTGAATATTAAAGTTTTTCTGCGTAGCCGGCCTGCGGCCGGACTTAGGGGTGTTTTACTCTGTGGTATATCCGAAGCAGGCTTCGCTGAGTAAAATATTTCTGCAAATCTGTAAAATAAAATACGTATATTTTCCAATAAAAATTACATTTTGAACTTTAACGCAAAAAATCGTCTTATCTACGCTAACAACCTTGTGGGAATTGTGCGCTAGTATAAAATATGTGTTAATTGATTTACAGATTAATTAACTACTTTTCGAAATTTGAAATAAAAACATGGTTAAAATGGTGTTCAAAGCCTAATCACCCAGCTTAAACCGCATCAGCTTGGAACTACAAATTTGGTATGAAGGTTCCGCCTTCGGCGTAGATACAATTTTCGGAAACACGTTTTTTAAAAATAACTAAAAGGTTGCACAAAAAAGATAAAAAGACTTTTGCTCAACGTTCTGCTTAAACCTTCTCGCTAGAAATCTGAAATTTCAAATGCATCCAGAAAATAGATTCGGTCGTAGTAACCGTATTTGGGGAGTAGCTATCTAATTTGTTGGTAGTTATCACCAAATATCTGTTGAAGCAATCGAATGACTGTAGCTTCAACCGAAAGATTTCCATCACAATCGAATGATTCTGTTGTCGCGACCGAATATTTCGATTGTGTTAAAAATTATTCGATTGAAGCAACGGACATTTTAACACGACAATAGAATTTCGATTGCCCCAACTACAACGGTAACCACGACCGATTATGTTTTCTGGGTGTAGAGAATGGGATAATGAACTTTTTGGAATTTTAAACAAGAACTTAATAAAAATGTGATAGAAAGAAAAAAGTGACTAAAATATACTTTTTAGAATTTACAATAAAAACTCAATGAAAATGTGTTGCAAAGACAAAACTGTCCCTTTAATCACCATGACCAACCTGCTGGAGCTAGGAACTTGAAATTTGGCATGTAAGTTCATCCCCTCGCATAAGCATCCACTAAGATGGGATTTTTGGAAATGTTTATAGGGAAAAGTGTCCTTATGTCCAAATTCAGGTAATTCACTAAAGAAAAACTTTTTGGAATTTATCATAAAACCATGGTAAGACAGGGCTCAAAAGGGATAAATGGCCATTAATCACAAAGTTCAAACCACTGCAGCTAGGAACTTGGAAAATAGCAAACAATTTTAATGTAAACGATGAAATCTTAATATATTCCGATATTGAAAACTACCGTTAACGGCGTCTTAGATTTTAAGATATAGAAGATTTCGGATATTCAGAAGTTATGAGTATAAAAAAGAGCAAAAGGTCGTAAATGGCACTCTTTACAACCCTTAAAGAAATTTACTCATTTACTTAAAACTTGTAGGTTTCAACTGCAGCAAAATTATTTACTCTTTTAAAAAAATGAAAACAAAATTATGAAATTTGGAACCTGTAAAAAAATATTTGGTCCTGGACAACCAATGAACACAAAAGCACGAAATTTTGGAACATAGACGATTTTTATCTCCCGATCCTAAATTTATCTTTACAATTTTTCACTTTTAAGAGGACATCCTCATTATGAGCCTTCAAGATTTCGAAATATTTTTTGCGTAAATCGATAGTAGAAACTTTTCCACAAAAACTGTCATACTAAAATTTCCAAACGAAATTCCACGTATTTCCAAACCAATAAACAGAAAAAATCTATTAACTGTGTTTTAAATCGAGTTGACTATTTTTAAAATAATTTTTTATTTAAACACTGACTTAAGCATAAATTAAAGTTACCCTTAAAAAAAGGAAAAATTCCCAGTGCTTTAACCATTTTTGAGTGTTATTTCTCAAAACTATTTTTTTAGAACTAATTTGTTACATTTTTAAAATTTATTGTTAAAATATGATACTACCTAGTAAATGGCGTCATCAGTTCATCCGAATTTTTCTTATCTGCTTTTAGAATATGACCCATAGCTTGAAAACTAATAAATTTAAAGGAAAATGGATGAAAATTTGTTATTACTCCTAGCTTCACCATACGACCGTTATAATGACATCCCTATCCAAAATTGGACCTTGGTTAGGAATTTTTTCGAAAAATATTCTATTTTATAAAACGGACAAAATTTTCGTTTCTTCGGAGTATCCACAAATGTTCTTAATATGTATGGAACAGGGCTGGTAAAGCTTCCGCGACCCTTTCGAACAAAGAGCCAGAAATTTAAATGTAATGACGCAAATGAAAGACCAAATTTTGTTATTATATTTCACAATGTATCATTGTTTTTGGCTTGAATAAAAATTGTGTGTAAATATGCGTCTAAACCAGTTAACCGGTTAAATTTTAAGAATGTGAATAACATACTTTGTAAGAGTAGAAATAAAATTGTAGATGTACTTATTTTGTACATTAATTAAGAATTGTAAAAATTAACAAAAATACTGGTTCTGAGCCAAAAAAAACAGAAATATATTTTGTTAAATGTAATAAATTTTTCTGTTGAGTGAACAGATATATTATTTTGAGTGTAGGGTTTTGAACTCAAAAACTTCCGTGAAGTTTTATGTGGCTTTAAATTTGAAAAAAATTGTCCTTAACATGTTTTTCGAAAAGTATAATTTTTGTATTTTTTTTTTTCAATTTGGATTAAAATTGCTTTACGAAAAATAAGGTTTGAAAAAATGCTAATGAAAATTAAAAATACATACAATGTGAATGAAGTTTCGGAGTTCAAAAGACTATTATTTTGAAACTACTTGAAATAATGAAATTTAAATATAATATTTTTGTGAAAAAATGCTATCAATTTATGCAAAAACTTTTTCGATGTCGTAAAGGCCAACATTTAATTATTGTTGTTGTTGTTGTTTTTAACAATCTATCCTCTTCATCTCCGAATTCCTAATCAGCCCTTCTCAGTGCGCATGTTTCTATAACTACATATAAAATTTAATGTTTCAACGATCAAGTAATCGAGCAGACTGTAGGATGCATTTTAAATCCCTTTGTTTTCCCGTTCTTATAAAATTTTTCTAAACCCAAATTTTTACTGATCTGACCATTTTGGAAACAATTTACATTTTAAGTTTCAGATTTAGCTTAACATTTTGATTAAGATGAGCACTTCTTAAACATTTTAAATTCAATAAGTGCATTTTCAGTGTATTAGCGCACATCGCAGAAAACCTATATTTCTACTTTTTAGCCAATGGTCGTAAAATTAGACTCTTTACTTGTTTCTACGTCTTCCATTAATATATTAAAGATCCCGATTTAGTGGATGCCTACTAGGGTGCGCCTTATTTTTAAAAGTGGAAAAGTGCACCTTAACTCCCCCTAGAAATGTTCTTTGTAGCCAAAAAATACTTTGTTGAAAATTTTAGCCAGATTGGAATAGGAGAAGGCGTGCCGCATCAGCCCACAAAATGGTAATATTATCAAAATAAATTTTAAAATACAAAATTACCACAGATGTTGTTTAAATGTAAGTTCGTGTTGAAATCTAATATATTTTTAGAAAGATTATACTGAATCTATTCCTTCTGAATCTGAGTTTCATAACGAATAGTGTTTAAACACTGTTATTTTAAGTTATGCCATTTATCTCCAAACAGTACGATTTTGATAGTTTATATGAAATTAATTCTTTTTTTATAAAAAAAATAACTTAAATAAGCATCTGTTGTGTTTAATTTATTGTGGTTTTTTAATAATATTATTTAGCTATTTACATTTGCTCATTATACTTATTTAAAAAAAATTATTTTTATGAAATACTATTTTTAACTAGTTTTTACTAAGCAAATTTCGAAACAATTTATTCACTTATTAAAACTGATTTCTTTGCGTTAGGATATTGTTTCCTATAATCAGCTACAATTTGCATTATAAATTGTTTTTCTTTTTCATCATGTGATAAAACTTGATTTAATTCTTCCATAAGCTTTACAGCCCTTTCTGCAATTTACTTACAAAAGCCAAGCCAATTTTATACGACTGATCCTTTTGCCATTCTTCAAGATCTTTCTGTAAAAAATCCGTTGAAATTGAATACCTTTTGAAAAAATTTAAGGTCTTTTGCAAAATAAAATTCTCGATATTTTTGTTCATATACTGAAAGAATTGTAATTTTCTTGTTGTCATCTTCATCAGGCTGATTTAAAGCTGTCGTTTGAAATTTGTTTATCAAAGAAAGAAAGCGCTACTAATTCTGGCGAAATGTATCACAAATGGCTGCAGAACTTTCTAATGTTGATGAAAACATTATCTTTACAATAATGTTTTCATCAACATTATTGTAAATATATAAACTTTTTAATAATGTCAAATCTTGGTTGGGAGCTTCTGTTGCAATTGGCGCTTTAATCCAAAATTTTAAAATATATTTTTATAATGAAAATACATACATCTCGAATGGCAATAATCTCATAGTCAGACGAAAAAAGCTGGTCCCAAATAAATACATTTTTAAGCAATATATTGCTTTAGACATCAAACGAGCATGGTGCAATGCTCCGGGCATGTGTAATGGTCGAATATTATTTTTGCAATTGATTAAAATACGATAAATTGTTATAATTATAAATTTTTATTTTTACAAATTTTTTACAAATATTAATATAATTTTTATTAATGATTTTATGGTGTAAAATTTGGTAGTGTGAATGGAATACTCTTTAAAACCAAATTTCATATTACTTTTACGGTATACAAGTCGGTTTGTGTCTGTGCTTAACCCTTCGACAATAGTAGTGTAGAAAGAATACCAATATTATTAAATAAATTAATATAAATCGTTTTGGAATAGTATAAAATTAATAAATGGGAAAATAATTTCATAATTTAATAAATTTTCAGTAAAATTAAAAATATTTTTACAATTTATTCTCTTATGTTGTATTGCTTCAAAATTACGATTCTTCTTAATAAAACACCGTTTCTTACGTTTTTTTTAATCTATATATTTCGAACATCAGTTCATCATCAAGATCTAAGAAATGTTAACAATGTTTTTATTATATTTTATAAATTAAAAATAAAATGTAAAATTACCAAAAATTTATGTTTTATACAAATAGATTGAAAATCAAATTTGACTATTAGAATATAACATTTAAATCACTAAAGACAATATTTTTTTTTTTTTTTTTAAAGAAATTAAATTACAATATGTGTTGACATAATCTTTTTTATCACTTTTGTCGTTACATACAAATTGTTCATATTTAACAATTTGGTTAACTTCATGTACCTGCAATTTAAATTTGTTTTGTTCTGTTTTTAATATTTTTGTATTACCAAAATCAAATTCATGTTTGTTTGATCTAGCATGTTTTGCTAGTGCAGATAAATTGATTATTGTGTTTGTTGTTTTTTCATATTCATGTTGTTTAAGTCTTTTTGATAATTTTTGTGTTGTTTCTCCAATATATTACTTATCACAATCTTTGCAATTGATTTTATATACAACGTCCGATTTATTAATTTTTTTAAGGCGATATTTTATATTTTCAAAAAATTTTTTATTATTAGCATCTGGTGGTGGTTTCATTGCAATCTGTATATTTGGTGCAAAATTTCTACACGTTTTTGACAATTTTTCAGTTAAGTTAGGAATGTAAGTCATCGAAGCATATTTAACACGTGGCGTTGATAATTATCAATTATCCCTTAATTATTCTGTCAATCTCAACAATCTTATTGACTTAAAACGATGAATAATATAATTGTAAATAATACAATCAAGAAATTAGCACAACAAAAATCAAGACTTGTGTTTCTCCTAAAATGTCGTCGAAAGCAAATTATACCTAATTTCATCAAAAGAAAAACAATGAAAATATCAACAAATTTTAAGTCTCAATGTAAAAATATTTTATTTTACTACTTTTTTATCAAATTTGTCTAAAATCGGTGGCAACACTCTATACTTTTCAGAATTCTCTTGGAAGATACATATTTTTTCATACTTCCTTTTTCAACGAGAATCGAAAGTGTTAAGACGTCATTTCTATAAAGAGGAATAAATCAATTTTAATACCGTTTATAATAAAGCATAAAATAAAATAAAAAAACAGAAACCTTTAAACATCTATTTTCGGTATATATTTTTTTGAATAAAAAGAGATTGAACATTGTAAAGTACCGCCGAGAGTGATACAATTATAAAAATTTTATATTCACGTGACTGCAAATCAAATTTAATTACATCATAAAATTTTGCATTGAAGCCACCAGCTTTTATACCCGGAATTTCCACGTTTTTAAGGGCCCTACGGCCACCAACATTTCAATTGTATTCCTCCTGGGTGAATTTTATGTACAATACGAAAATAATATATGTTAAAAAATTTAATCAACGAGAAATAATTTTGTTTGTCACTCTTTTTGTGACCCCTGCACGAGTTTTGCTACTAAGAAGCAGGCAGCGCTCAACTAAGTTTGATATATACCTCATAATCTGTGAATTTCGTGGTGGTCAACATTTTTTATTATTTTGAGCCACCACCTCTAATTTTTTTGGGACACCTGAAAAGAAAAGCCGATATTGGCTTACAAATTTTCCTGTGTTGAAAATTTACAAAAAAAAAGGAAAATATTCATCATCAATTTCCTCCTTCAAGGCTCCACTGTACTGTGTTTTTTTATTTCATCTAACTCTCTTGAATTGATCCGTTTTAAAGGCAGAAAGAAAATAAATCTATACCTTCCGATTAATGACGTCGATATACATTGCTGTATATATTGGAATTTTTTATATCATTTTTTTCCTATTCTGTCTACATATTTAATTGGGAACGATATCGAGAGTTAAAAAGCAGAATTATTGAAAAAACAATTTTTAAGAATAGACAAATTTCAAGAAAAAAAAAAACACGTAACTACAGTGACAACTACTTTGCCGAGATAAATTAACTCTACAAAAGCCGTAACCATATCCCCAAACAACTAAAATCTTCAGCATACCGGATTTACATCAATAAGTATATTTTAATTTAATTTTACAAGTGCTTTGTGTTGAAAGTCAAAATTTTTTTTATTACTTGTTAGATTTTTACGATCTAACATACATGGACTAAATTTAATTTTTAATTTTAAAATTAGAACGCGTATTTTCGCGCAGTGTAAAAATCCTCTTAAAATAATCAAATATATCTAAAATCTTGTTTTATATCTTAAATCTTGTTTTATTATTAAAATCGAATCGGTTTTAAAAATTAATTTAAATTCATTTATCACATAATTTTTCTTTAAGCCAATTTGAACTTTCAACACAAAACCTTAATACTCATAGAACTACCTATATAATGTAACTTTTTCTATAATAATTTTAATATCCTAAATTAATTTTGAGCACTAACGCAAATATCAGAAAATACCCGTATTTTTGCAAACATCATCAACCATATCGGGAGGCCTCATCGACGGTTGCGGTTGACAAATTTTGATGAGTGTACAATGAGTGCATTTTTATAACACTTTCATATTTTTTTTTGATATTTGCTAGTTTGTTAGTTTGATTAGTTGTTTTATATTGTAAGTTTATTGTTCTTTGATCGTCAAAGAAGTAACAACTAGGGAAAGAGTTTACGCATAAGGTCTGAATTTTGTATTTGTGTTTTGGTTTGTTCGTAAAAAAACAAATAAAATCATTATCTTTTTTGTGTGCAACAAAAACAAAATATAGGCATCAGTGTACTTAAATAATATTATATTTTTTTATCGTAATCATCTTTCGAATAGTTATTACTTTTTTTAACTTTAACCCTACAACGGGCTAGATAAAATAATATAATTTATATAAGTATAGATTAATAGGGTTAGGAAAGTTAGATATTTAAGTATTTTTTTTGTTAAAAGAATTTACACATTTAATATTTCTATTTCTATTTTCATGAATTGAAAAAATCATAATGTTTAAAATTTCAACATAATAATTAATAAGTCGAGTTAGATAAATAGTCTTTATCTTTGTAGTAAATTTTGAATACATAAATGAAGTAATTTTAGCCAGTATTTTACAAAGATCATTACCCCTTTGATAATGAAATTGTAATTTTTCTAAAACATTTGTCAAAATTCTAAATTAACTTTATCTTTAAGATACGATGTTAAATCTAAAAGTTTCTTGAATATATACCAAATTTTGAATATGGAATTTTAGACTTTTTTTTGGGTTTTCTTACAAGATGTGATGTAGGTAGGGTTTTAGTGGGGTTTTAGCGTAAAATTTGCGTAGCTAAGACCAATGGTAGGGTGGGTTACGATACGTTGGTCTCGAACGACATCTAAGAGACCCAAACATTTGGCGTATTGACTTTGAATGCATTTTTCTGAACGTAATTTTATACAGTTTTTTCAGCCATAGTAGGGGGCAATTAGAATTGCACTATGGTCTGGTTTGGTCCATGTTATAACGTAAATTTTTGTTTTTGTTTTTTTTACTATTATTAAAAAACCATAGGGAGTCTATAATAAGTTTTGTGTAGGAATATTGTATACGGTTTAGGGAATATAGTAGGACACGATCCCTCCATCCGACTGACTGCTAGCAGTATAAATGGCTCCCTTTAGTCTTCTCTATTATCTCTGTAAAATTTTTGAATTTTTTTTTGTACCAACACGTATACAATTGTTTAACATCTTTGACTTTGAAATTTTCTTGTCATCCCACGTTCATCTTTTTCAAATTGAACGCTACACATGTAATGTAAAAGTTGGAAGCGTCCCTCCTAGGAAAACTATTGCCGACTGAAGGAGTTCTTTGTAATCTTCCCGTGGTTGCATTTTGCTTAAACTAATTAAAACAAACTCATATATCTCCGTTGTATATCCAATTACATTTTTCACATATATGTCTTGAACACCAGATTTAAAATTACTTTTATCTACCTTACTCCAGTCATCCCTGAATCTTTGAAATATTTTGACAGTAGGACCAGAAGATGCTAACATTTTTGCTTCAAGTACGCTCCGCAAAAGTATTTCAAATATGTGTTGACGACATGGGTAATACAGAAGATTTTTGTTGAGTGTTTGTTCCAAAAGCAACACGCACCTTGAATCCTTCCTGTATTTGCTGCGGTTGTATCGAAGCACAGAGCTTCAACTTTTTTATCGATCTCCCATTGTTTAAGCAAATCAAAAACGGCCGCTGCTTGCTGTTTTCCCGTACCTGAACTTATCGCCGGAATCCCGAGTAACTGCTCAGTTTCATCAAAAGATATAATTACAGGAAGACGATCGACTCGTTCCCTGCCCATTAATGATGGCAATTACTGCTGTAATATGTTTCTTTTGAAACGCTTCACGAATTTTCCTGCCTGCATCAAAACGAAACGTCGTACGTGACCGGCGGATTGAAGTGGCATTTATTACTAAATCATTTACGTCATGGTGCAAAGCTTGAGCAGTTGCTATTTGAATTCGAACGGCATAGCGATCACTTACTTTACACTTATCTTAAACTGATACTAGCTTTGGTGTTATAAAATTTTGTATACTGCTTTTTTTTCTTGAAGTACTGGCACCTATTTCATACATTGGGTCTGGAATTTTTTCAATTTCGTAATTGTCAATAGCCTCTTCGTCACTTGACATATTCGCCTACAAAATTGTTTAAGAAATATGGGAACACAAAATGTAGTTTTACAAAAATAAAATAGTTTTACAAAAATAGAGAATTATCATTTTTAAAATATAAATTAGTACAAAGCACACTTTAACTTTAATATTTAAATTGCAATACTACCGTATGTTTGTCTTGAAAACGTTGTTTATTTTTCTCTCGAATCGATTTGGTTTTTTCTTTTTTTGCCAATTTGCAGTCACTACCTATCATTGCTCCAGGTCTTCCTTTTTTTCTTTGATTTATTAAAAAAATCTTATCTTCCTCTATAGAGATCATATCCAATGCATTAGAATGAGCAACGTCAAACAAATCGTCAAATTTATCAACAAAATCCTGTAGTAATGTTTGGCGTGTCGAGCTTCTCTGTAAATTTCTCCATTCTAAATATTAACTTTCTACCTTTAAAACACATTTATCAGTAGATCTAATTGGGATTCGTGCTTTGTTCCATAAAACTTCTACCTTCCTCATGTTATAAAACAATACACGCAAAACTTCAGCATTAGAAGGCAGCTTGGCACCTATTATATGGCTGGCATCATAACCGAGAAGATACACTTGTTCTTTTTGTCTTGTGTTCATTTTATTTATTTTTTTTTAATTTCAAAAACTTATTTGTTTTAATTTTTTCATTTGTTAAACCCTCCATCCCATAGTGCAGGAGGGTATATATCACTTTGTCAAATGTTTGTAATTCTTTTAAACAAATTCTGGGACCACATAAACTATATATATTCTTGATCAGCATGAATAGAGAAGTCGATATAGCCATGTCCGTCTGTCTGAGTTAACTCAAAATACTCCGCCAATACAGAAGAGGTGTTGCTAATTTTCAGTCAAATTGTTTGTTGATATCATGGGCAGTTTTCTAGTGAAAATGATCAAAATCGGTTAACGCGTTTAAAAGTTATGAGTGAAAATGTGGGAATACCTCTAAAAATTTGGAAGCAAATTTTAAATTATTCTATTTATTTCATCGTACATACGTACATTCAATGCTTATACACAAGAATATACGCAATCAGGGATGGCTGTCAATATCGCTAAAATACCGTTCCCGAATCAACTGACTATCGTTATAACTAAAATATTATTACCGATATAATTGAAATACCGTTATCCGTAAAATACCGTTACCGATATAATTAAAATATCGATACCTTACCGTTACCGAAATAATCTAACAAGATCTGAAAAAAAACTTCTGTAAATAGATATATTTTCCCAAAGTATGATCATAAACTAGCCAGTCATTAAAACTCGGGTATAATGGGGCTAAAAATTGTGGTGTGCGTTAACATTAACTGAATAACTAAAATATCTAAAATAACGTTACCGCTAAAATACCGTTAGCGAAATAAATAAAATACGTTAACGCTAAAATCCCGTTACCGAAATAAATGAAGTATCATTAACCCTAAAATACCGTTACCGAAATATAAGAAAATAGCGTTACCGTTACAAATAACAACATAGAATCGGTTACCACCCGTGGTCATAATCAAAACGTACAAAAACAAAAAAACCCACAAAATATTGTTGTTGTTTTTTTGTTTTGTAATACAGGGTGGCTGATAAATGCCACTACAAAACAAAAACGTAATAACTTTTTGTCTGTTATTAATCGGTTCCATTTTTTTTTTTGTTTCATTGATTCGTTTTGCAATTTAAGGAAAATGAGCGATTGGGATAATCTAACTAAAATTTATTGCTTTTCAAATGAAAGAATAAAAATATATTTATATGTATTAAAAAAAGCTATTTGATTTTCTTAATGTAGCAATATTGATCAGCCACCCTGTATCGATGTAGGTTTTATAAATGGTATGTATGTTTGTTTAGTAGTAATCGCATGCAGTGTTGCCAGGTTTGACGATTTATCGTCATTTTGACGATATTTAATACCCAAAATAACTAAATGATGATTTCACGAATTTTGCTTCCAACAAAATTACGAGTTTTTGACAAAAGTTACATATATTAGCAAAACATATTTATTTGTCACCGGATCTATTTTTCGATTTATATTATTATCGATTTATATAATTTAAAATATACCAGTTTCTTTCTTTTTTGTGTCTCGAAAACACTCTAAACACATAAAATATTTTCTTTTTAATTTTTTGACAAACTTAATTTTATCACACTTTTTGTTTGACTTATGTGATGTATAATATAAACATATGTGTCGTGATGTAAACGGGTATTTAATAATTATTTCATTATGTATGTCTCCGCAAGCGTGATGTTAAAAATCGTTTCCATCCCATAGTGCGGAGGGTATATTCAATTTGGCAAATGTTTGTAATTCTTTTAAAAAAAATTCTGGGAAAAACCCACAAAATATTATTGTTGTTTTTTTGTTTTGTTTTGTAATACAGGGTGGCTGTTAAATGACACTACAAAAAAAAACGTAATAACTTTTTTTCTGAGTTATTAATCGGTTCGAATGGGGTAATGAAACTAACATTTTGATTGTGCGCCACTACAATGCTTTGGAGGCTGGCGTTTCCGCCTAAACAAACTTAACGGGCACATTAGGCAGCACTCCTCCCAGCAGATTGGATTGTGTCAATCGTGGCACAATCATTAGGACGCCTTTTAATCAAAATTTCTCAGTTCGAATGTAAGAAACAATTGTTGCCATAGTTGCTGCAATACAAGTCAATTCTAGAGTTTCGACAAGGAATATTTTTGCTCATATATGTATCACCAGACAGTCAATACGGACAGTTCTGCTTAAGGATTTTCATTTCTCTCCTTTAAAAAATAAAATAACAAGCAATTGAACGCAGTAGAACTGCCCCTTAGCTTGGAATTTTCTCTGTAATTTTCACGGAATTTCGCTTGCATTTCCATTAGTCATTTTAATTAAATTAATTCTTAAAAGCCATTAAAAATACTTAATCACAATGTATGGCTTTGTAAGGGTTTTATCTTCCGTAATAATGAAACGCTTTTGTCTAAAGTTAAATGCAGACTGATGCTATAAACACATAGACCACAGCAGACTGCAGAGCTACACGACTACAAATGCTGTTCACTGCAATCGTCGCCGTGTGGCCAGCTACTTATTATTTTGGAAACGACAGCAACATAATAAAAAGCTGTTTTTATACAAATGAATTTTTATTTCAGTAGTGCCAATTACATTTTTTTTTGCTTTATTAAAATAGAACAGCATGCATGGCTGTAGACACGTATATAAAGTTCACTTAAAATACAATTACTTATTTATAATACATTATTATAACGTGTAAATAAAATTATCTAACCCCTCTTGAATATTAATGCAATTATACCATTTAATGTTGCGACGTTTTTTGTGTTTAACAAAATAAAATATTTTTAAGCACTAATTTGTTACATATATTGTTTTATTGTCAACACTATTTTTGTTTTGCAGCCAACAAAAATAGAAATTATCCTAAGTTGACTACAGCGGCAAAAGTAGTCGGGTAGCCGCGTAGTTCTGTTGGTGCCAAAATAATCGTTTTCATATAAACGTGTGTATTTTATTTTTGACAGGCTGTAGTCGTGTAGCTGCAGTCGTCTATGTGTTTATAGCATGAATGTCTTCTTTTATTTCTTATTGTTAGTAAGTGATCAAAGGAGACTAGGATTAATGATAGATAAATTATAATTCACAGTTGATTAAAAATAGTAGTAAACTAGATGTGTTTAGTAATTATAATTAATCAGGGATGGCACTACACCTCCCTTTTAATATTAAAAAGAAAGAAGTAAACAAGGGGTACCATCCTTGTTTAGTTCTTACTTTTTCCTTAGAACTATTTTAAATTTAAAGTATTTTATATGTATAAATGTATATAACGATATTTCACAAAATTTGCATATATAATGTATTTTAAGTGTATGAATGTAGATAACAATACTAAAATATTTTAGGTTTGTTAAATAGTCTTTTAGATTTGTTTCATAATTTTCAGCCTTTGTATATAACATCTTAACAAATAGAAGCTGTTTGTTTTTCAACCTTTTTCTTTTTAAATAAAAATAATAAAAAGTTATTATTTTTATTTGTTATGCTTTTCTAATTCTGTTTTTATGTACCGTTTTATTCCTTTATCATTATCGTTTTATCATAAACTGTTACATTACAACCATCAATACTTTTAACAATATATGGACCGTCGTACATACTCCTATGTTTATCATATGGTTGTTTCTGAATCAACACATTGTCGTTAATATCTAATTGTAAAGGTTTTGCGTATCTATCGTTAAGTAGCTTATTTCTCAATTTATGTTTCTCAATTAAAGTCTTTGCTAATTTATGTGTTTTTTGTAACCGATATTTAACTTCTTTGCTATAGTTTTCAACGTTATAAATTGGATCGATTGTTCCCTTCAATATGTCACCCGGTAGTGTTACATTTTTGCCGAATACTAGTTCATATGGTGAAAACATATTATCAAAAACTGTATTTGAAGTAGTGTTGTGAAAAAATGTAAAATATTTCAAATAAACATCCCAATCAGAAGTATCTGTACGATCTGAGATATTCATTAAAGACCCTATGATTTCGCTCAACCGTACCCACAGTTTCGTGGTGATACGCTGTTGAAAAATCTATCCTAACATTTAAAAGTTTACATAATTCGACGAATACTTCGTTTTTAAATTCGGTACCCAAATCCGATTTTATTGATTTCATTATTCCATATATCAAAATAAAGTTTTCAAAAATAGCACGGGCAACAGTAGCCGCGCTTTTATCTGGTATAGCAATCGTTAGCAAATATTTCGTCAAATCACACATAAGTGTTAGTGCATATTTCCTCCCATAATTGAATTCTGTTAGTGGACCAATTGTGTCTAAAACGACGACATCAAATGGTTTAATTGGAGTTGGTGTTAAAACCAGTTCCTCTTTATTCCCCGGCTTTACCTTATTTACGTTGCATTTATCACAATTTTTTACAAAACTAGCGACATCCCTTGACATGTTTTTCCAAAAATATTTAGTTCTCAATTTCGCATAAAGTTTTTTACGTCCACAATGGCCTCCCAAGAGTGGATCATTGTGATACACGTTCATTAGTTTCTCTTTTTCATTCCTATCATGTACTGTTTCTATTAGATCTGTTAAAATAATCTCTAATTTATTTAATGTTTGCATACCATGTTCCTTTAATTTCTGTATTGTACAAATTGTAAAAATAATATCATCCTTCGGCCATTCTATCTGAATGGCCGAAGGATTTTGGATTTAGGTATTTTGTTGCTAAACTCATGAGAGAACTTGTCGTATATTGGTATTTTATTTAAACTATCATTTTTACCTTGTATGCCAACAATGCCTTGTTTTCCTTTACTTTGCTCTGACATTCCGCGGGTTGTCACAGCAAAAACTCCTCTATTTTCGCCTTTCAATTCGTCAATTGAAATGCGTGAGAGTGCATCTGCGGCCACATTGTTTTTGCCTTTTATGTATTCTATTGAGAAATTATATTCTGACAGTTCTAATCGGATTTTCGTTAACTTTGAAGATGGGTCTTTAATATTGAATAAATATACTAAAGGTCTGTGATCGGACCTGACAGTAAATTCTGTACCATAAACGTATGGCCTAAATTGTGTAATTGCAAAATGTATTGCTATAAGTTCCTGTTCTATTGTCGGTTTTTTCTGTTCAGCATTGTTAAAAGATTTTGACGCAAAATATATCGGTAAATCGTTTCCGTCAAAATTCTGGCTTAAAACAGTTCCACATCCAATTTTGGATGCATCTACGGTTATCAGAAACTTTTTTGTAAAATCTGGGTATTGCAGAAGTTTTGGAGATATTAAACTTGATCTCAAGTCGACTGAGGCATCCAACATAAAAGCAGAATCAATAGGCGAACCAACTTTAACCGAACAAAGTTTTTTCGACGTAGTCGAAATTGACTCCACACCTGAAACGCCGACCTTCGTAGAAAGCGTCGGAAGTTTCAACCGATTAAGCAAACGTTCCGAAATAAAAGAATCAATTAATGCATGCGCTGGGTACCTAATACCCTGGTGAACAATATCAACCATAGCAGTCCCTAAAAACACATTCCTATTCAGAGCTGTATGAAATACTTGTCTGTTCTGAGGAAATGTCGGATTGCTACCAGTAGAAGTGGACTGTATATTAGAATCAATTTGTGTGGGGTTGGGAAGACGAGGAGCTGTATCCGAACCACCAGCTATACCAAAAGAAGTATTTCCCCTATTCAAAACCTCATTAGAAGGCGAATCTTGATGTAATAAAATTTGGTGACGTTTAAAACATTTTGAGCAATTGTAAGTGCTATTACAATTCCTTGCCTCATGTCCTTTTGCAAAACAATTGACACAGCAGTGGAGTTTTTTCACCGTAGCATATCTATCAGCCATTGATAAATTTTGAAAACGACGACAAGATCTAAGAAAATGAGCCTGATTTTTACACAAAACACAAGAAAAATTCACTGAAGTTGTAGTATTTGTGAGATGGACCTTAACTTTCTGTTCAGTAGGTTTTTTGGAAAAATCTGAATTCCGAAGATGACGAGCACATTCTAAAGTATTGATCGTTTCCGTCAAAAATCGACCCAAATCCGCCCAATTGGATAAAGTAGGCCAAGAAATATAAAATCGGAATAGTCGAAAGCGGAATAGTCGAAAGCGGAAGATTGAAATTATATGAAAATCATCAACCGTTGTCCTATCTAAATCATCAGCAGGCTCCTTTGGCTTTGATTTCGAGTACTCATGCAATTTTTCCCTAATTAATGTGAGACAACCAACATAATCACGATATTTAGCCTTAACCGCGTCCAAATCCTTGGGTTTCGATTTTTCCGCGTTTTCCAAATCGGTGATACAATCTTCATAGCTGATCTTTACTTTTTCCCACATAGTTCGTAATTCTCACTTTCAATCTCCAGATTAAAAACATTAAATCCTTAAGAGAATTAACACTATCCTCAAATTTAATGAGAGCATCAGAAACTCTAATGAAAATATCAAGGGACGATAAAGGCATTCTCTTCTTATCGATTTCAAAAAAAATTAAAACCCACGAAAATTTTCAAAAACCACAAAAAATTGTAAAAGAAGCTAACAAATTTAAAATTATTCTTTAAATTTTCCAAATAATTGCATAAAATTGCAAAATAAATAATTTGAAAATAATTTTCAACTAAATTCACACACCTGATATGTGGCGACCTAGACGGCTGGCGGACAGTAGGGTACTAAATCCAATTGAACAAAAAACCACTAACAACTATACAATATGTATGTTACTATTTAAAAACACTGTATGTTACATTGTTACTATTTACTATTTAAAATTTGTTACACATTGTTACTATTTAAAAACACTGTAACTACCGCTTGCTTGTATAAAAAAAATACAATGTTTGTTCGGAATATGACACAAAGAAGAATAGAAAAATAATAGATATGTATGCACGTATGTATGTAAAGTTGTATTCAATATAAATTTGTATATTTAAAATAATTATGATCACTAAATTATCACTTTTTACAAACAACCCGAAGGAATTTTATAATTAATTAAACGAGGATATAATGATTTCAATATTTACTAAGTTTTTTAAACCGAAAAAAATAATTTTAAGTCGATTAATTTGTCCGTCAGTGTAAACAAATGCACCGTTAAGACAAAAAGTAATTTAGGAAATTAATAACAAACGAAACGTCAAATAAATGTAATGTATAAATATTACTCGCGAAGGGTTGTAACACGGTCAACTCACAATAGAATTTAAAAAAAAAGTATTAAAATTTTAATACTTTTTTTTATGCAAATTTAAAGAATATTTTTTCTTTGAAAATTTAATTAAATTATTTTTAATTATCAATTTATTTTCAATAATTTTTTCTCACTAGCACTTTTTTCTTTTTAAAAACATAAAACAGTATGCTCCTTTATTCCAAGAATAAAATATATAAAACATTTTAACAAAGGCTGCTGTTGTTGTGTGCCACAAAAAAAAAAGATAAAGGCTCTGGAAATATAAAAAAATATTTCCACTTTTGTCCTTTTTTTTCTCGGAATCCGGTTTGAAGGACCAAATGTTTGCCATAAATGCAGGTTCCAATTAAATAAAAAGACAAGAATATATATTTTATAATTAGAGAAATAGTCTCTGTTTATTTATAATAAATTTAATTACCTTAACAAGGGTTTTGCACGTAATGCCTTTAGTAGTTAAACAATAACTAATTATTTTTACAAAAAAGAGTATAGAGAAAAGGAGACCAACAATGCCTAAAGGTACCGTTTACGGTTTACTCGTTACAATCGTTGTAAATACTACCACCAAAGTTGTAAAAGTGGGAGTAAAAACAAGGTTTTAAGGAATAATTAACCCTACCAAGGGTAAGGGGTATCAAAGGGGTACATTAAATAAAATTAAGCAAAATAAAGGTTTACGTTGAAACATTTTCACGTAAAACTTGTAGGTTTCAACTGCAGCAAAATTATTTAATCTTTTAAACAAATGAACACAAAAGCACGAAATTTTGGAACCTGTAAACAAAATTTGGTCCTAGACGATTTTTATCTCCCGATCCTAAATTTATTTTTTAAATTTTTTACTTTTCAATTTTCAGAGGACATCTTCATTATGAGCCTTTTAGATTTCGATTTTTTTTGCGTAACTCGATAGTAGAAACTTTTTCACAAAAACTTTTAAACTAAAATTTCAGAACGAAAGTCCATGTATTTCCAAAACAATAAACATAAAAAATTAACTAAATGTGTTTTAAGTCGAGTTGACTATTTTTGAACCAATTTTTTGTTTAAAACCCGATTTAAGCATTGATTTATGCTACCCTTATTTAACAAAATAGTAAAAATTCCCAGTGGTTTAACCATTTTGACTGTTATTTTTCTGATTTTAGAATATGACCCATAGCTTGAAAACTGAGAAAGTTAAAGCAAAATGGTCGAACATTTGTATTACTCCTAGCTTCACTATACGCCAGTGCTAATGACATCCCTATTCGAAATTGGACCTTGGTGGGGACCATTACCAAGTAGTTTTTTCCAAAAATATTCTATTTTATAAAACGGACAAAATTTTCGTTTCTTCAGAGTATCCACAAATGTTCTAAATAAATATGAACCAGGTCTGGGAAAGCTTCCGCGACCTTAACCTCCTACAAAGAGCCCAAAACTAAAATGATCAATGACTCATATCAAAACCTATAAAAAAGGCACATTTTGAACCCGACCCCCTCAGAATTTGATGAAATTTTGCATACAGCTACATTTTACCTATACAAACACAACCTCATATTTAGAAATTGCATTTTTGAAAATATGTGGGCGTGGCAAGGTATCGAAGTTTTTGAAAAATCACGATAACATGTACTTTCAAGCTGAGATTACTACGGAATGGCTGAACCGATTGCAAAGATTTTGATACCATTAGAAAGGTATTTCAATTAGCTTTCGAAAAATACACTGTAAAAATTTTATATTACACTGAAATTTTTTTTTTGCCAAAAATAAAACTTTAAACTGGGAAAACACTTCAAAGGCCAAGTGTTTTTTTCCAAAAAACACATTTTTTTAGAAGGGTCTATTTAATATATTTAACATATCTAAAAACTAAAATGGCGTTCTTTTTTGTTTTTTTTTTAAATTTTTTTAAGTAAATGCATCTCTTGTTAACTTCCTTACATTTTGATATCATTGTGTGACAAAAAAAAAAAATAAAGTAGCTATACTTTGAAAGTTATACAGATTTTTTTGTAATTCTAATAGATTAGAACAAGAATCGTATTATTAAATTTTTCCGACACCCCCAAAATATGGATTTACCCTTGGAAATTTTTTTTTTTTTATTTTCATTTTTTAGATTTAATATATAATTTTGCGCATACTGTTGACTTTCGGAATATTTGCTAACTTTTAGTGAAGTTTTATCTAAAGGTATAAAAGAATGGAAGCTTTGAGTTCCTGTAATAGTTTTAGCATTTTTATACCTTTAAAATAGCTCTTCTTTTGTTTTGTTATAGTCGTCAGCGTCTGCATAAGCAACTTCTATGGAGGTCTTATAAGTTTGTGAAGCCCAATGATAAAGGTCTTTCGGCGTTTGAATTTGGCTTTTATTTGCAATGCTATAATTCCGAGCGCCTCTTTTTAATGTCCCACCATCTGTACCATCACATGCAGATTTTCCATGGCTGGTTGTGTAAAAGTGCCACTCAGCGAATATTTCGAAATCAATTTTATGATGACATAAATTGAAATACCTTTCTAATGGTAATCTTTGAAATCGGTTCAGCCATTCCGTAGTAATCTCAGCTTGAAAGTAGATGTTATCGTGATTTTTCAAAAACTTCGATACCTTGCCACGCCCACATATTTTCAAAAATGCAATTTCTAAATATGAGGTTGTGTTTGTATAGGTAAAATGTAGCTGTATGCAAAATTTTATCAAATTTTGAGGGGGTCGGGTTCAACGAATATCGGTTTTGATATGAAATTCATCAAATGTAATGACGCAAATGAAAGACCAAATTTTATTATTTTATTTCACATCAACGTAGCATTGTTTTTAGCTTGAATAAAAATTGTGTGTAAATTAGAAGTAGAATTAAGACTGTAGATGTACTTATTTTGTATTGTAAAAAATAACAAAAATACTTTTTCTAATTCAAAAAAACAGGAATACATTTTGTTAAATGTAATAAATTTTTCTTTTGAGCGAACAGATATATTGAGATTGAGTATAGGTTTTTGTACTCCAAAACGTCAGTTAAGTCGTATGTAGTTTCAAATCTAAATAACATTTTCCTTAACATTTTTTTCGAAAAGTATAATTTTTGTCTTTTTTTCAATTAAAAGTGCTTTACGAAAAATAAGGTTTGAGAACAATGCTAATGAAAATTATAAAATAAATACAATGTGAATGAAGTTTTTGAGTTCAAAAGCCTACTATTTTGGAACTACTTGAAATATTGAAATTTAAATATAATATTTTTGTGAAAAAATGGTATCAATTTATGCACAAACTTTTTCGATGTCTTAAAGGCAAACATTTAATTATTTTAGGGGTTGTTTTTAACATTCTATCCTCTTCATCTCCAAATTCCTAATCAGCCCTTCTCATTGCGTATGTTTCTATAACTACATATACAATTTAATATTTCAACTATCAAGTAATCGATCTTATAAAATTTTTCAAAAACTAAATTTTTACTGATCTGACCATTTTGGAAAAAACTTACGTTTTAAGTTTCAGATTTAGCTTAACCCTTTGAGACCCAAGCTGCAGGCAAAAAGTTCTTGATTTTCAAGTTCAACGTAAAATAGTATTACACTTTCTTTATAACTAGTTATACATATTTTATGATATATAATTTAGTTAAAAATAGGAATATAGTCATTTGAATAAATCATTACTATTGGAAATATTCGCAGTTTTCGGAGAAAACATAAAAGCTCACAATCGTGAGTTTGAGTCTCAAAGGGTTAACATTTTGATTAAGATAAGCACTTCTTAAACATTTTAAATCCCGGTAATACCACGTTTTCTGTGGAAAATTCAATAAGAGGATTTTCAGTGTATTAGCCCACATCACAGAAAATCTATATTTCTACTTTTTAGCCAATGGTCGCAAAATGGGACTCTTTACTCGTTTCTACGTCTTCCAGTAATATATGAAAGATCCCCTTTTAGTGGAGGTCTTCATTTGGGCCAAGTTTACTTAGTAAGTACTTTTTTGTTTGAAGAACTTTTTAGAAATAACCCATCGTGCCATGATCATGAAAATTAGTATAACATGAAAATTGTTATATGTATTCTTCAAATTTTTACAAACTTACAGTTTTTTCTATTTTTTTAAAATTTGTTATCAAAAAAAGTTAAAATTACTTTTTAGAATAGTATGTAGTTTTTTTTTGAAAAAAGCGTTATTTTTTGTTGAAAAAATGTGTTTTTGATGCAAAATTTGTTTTTTTTTGGAAAAAGTCCTTTTTTTAAATATTACTTTTTTTTGAAAAAGTTACTTTTTTTTAAAAAATTACTTTTTACGGAAAAATATTTTTTTTTTTTTTTGTCAAAAGCACTTTTTTGGTAAAATCATTTTTTTTTTCCAAAAAGTCTTTTTTCTGGTGAAAGCACTTTTTTCCGGAAAAAGTTCTTTTTTAAGTAAAAGCACTTGTTTTTAAAACACTGTGGAAAAAGTACTTTTTTTGGAAAACGATAATTTTTTGGAATAAGATATTTATTTTCGGAATACTTTTTGGCCATCTCCGTTGGAATATCAAAAATTCCGTCTTTTTCGATTGCCCAGTTATTTGGCCAAGTTTCCCACTTTTTGGCCATCTCCGATGTAATATAAAAAAATCCCGTCGTAGTGGAGGTCACCTTCCCAGGAGGAACATATGTATATGTCAAATTTAAAGTTTCTAGGAGCAGGATGGGCGATGTTGAGTCGCTCAGTATCTCACACTACTCTTTTATATAAATAGATAGACAGATGAAAACTACTGTTAATTTAAAAAAAAAGGTCCATATTGTGAAAAAAACTTTTTTTTAAATCCGTTATTCTTTTGAAAAGTACCATTAGTTATAAAAAACCGTTACTTTAAAAAAAAAACCTTTCTTTTTTGAAAAAAAAACGTTTCTTTTTGTTTTAAAAACCCGTTCTTTTTTTGAAAAGTACAGTTACTTAAAAAAAAACCCAGTATATTTTTTTAAAAACCGCTATTTTTTTAAACAACACTTACTTTTTTAAACGCGTTATTTTTTTTGAAAAATGTCGTTACTTAAAAACAAAAACCGTTAGTTTTTGATTTAACCGTCACATTTAAAACAACCGTTACTTTTATTTGTTAAGAAAGTAACGGTTACTTTTTTAAAAATGCCGTTACTTATTTTGCAAAAGCGGAAGACTTTTCTACTTTTTCGCACTCTCCGTTGGAATATTGGAAAATCCCTTGTAAATTTCAAGTTCCCAGGTCCAGGGGTCTAGGCTGGGCGATGTTGAGTCAGTCACTCACACCACTTCTTTATATATACACTCATAATAATCTATAGGTAAAATACACGAAAATCGTTGTTCATTTTACGAAAGTTTTGGTTATTTTGACATTACGAAAAGATTTGTAGAATATACAAATCGCATTTCGTAAAGTTTTGTAAAAACTTTTTTTAAATAAAAATGTGGTGCATACCTTACGGGTTTATTTTAAAATTAAAAAAAAAAATGTAATGGTGCCACACCAGAATCGAACTCACGTCCTGCAGTGTTGAAGTAGACCCCTCTACCATTTGCACCAAAGTAGCTGATGCAATACAACAAACTAAAAAGGAACTTAAGTCGAAAATATTATGAAATTTTTATGAATACTAGAAAAATATGCTACAAATATTTAATAAAAAAGGTAAAATTGCAATTAAATATTTTTATTATGTTTATTGAACTAAATAAAATAATATAATTTTTTTATAAATATATCAAATAATATGTTCACAAACAAAATAAAAAAATAATAAAATGATAATAATAAAAAACTTAAATAACAATTTCAAACTAATTGCATTTTATTATACCCTCCATCCCATAGTGCAGGAGGGTATATTCACTTTGTCAAATGTTTGTAATTCTTTTAAAAAAATTCTGGGACCCCATAAACTATATATATTCTTGATCAGCATGGATAGAGAAGTCGATATAGCCATGTCCGTCTGTCCGTCTGTCCGTCTGTCCGTCCGTCTGTCTGTGGAAACACAAAATACTCCTCCAATACAGAAGAGGTACTGCTAATTTTCAGTCAAATTGTTTGTTGATATCATGAGCAGTTTTCTAGTGAAAATGATCAAAATCGGTTAACGCGTTCAAAAGTTATGAGTGAAAATGTGGGAAGACCTCTAAAAATTTTTTTTTTTTATTTCATCATACATACATACATACATACATACATACATACATACGTACATTCAATGCTTATACACAAGAATATACGCAAGCAGGGATGGCTGTCAATATCGCTGAATTACCGTCCCCGATTCTAACACCTTTCAACTGACTATCGTTATCGCTTAAATACCGTTACCGATATTCTTGAAATACCGTTATCCGTAAAATACCGTTACCTTAAAATACCGTTACCGAAATAATCTGACAAGATCTGAACAAAAAAACTTCTGTAAATAGATATATTTTCCCAAAGTATGATCATAAACTAGACAGTCATTTAAACTCGGGCATAATGCGGTTAAAAATTGTGGTGTGCATTAACATTACCTGTATAACTAAAATAACGTTATCCTTAAAATGCCGTTACCAAAATAATTGAAAAATCTTTTTCCCTAAAATAAAGTTACCGAAATATCTAAAATATCGTTACCGCTAAAATACCGTTAGCGAAATAAATAAAATACCGTTAACGCTAAAATACCGTTAACGCTAAAATCCCGTTACCGAAATAACTGAAGTATAGTTTCCCCTAAAATACCGTTACCGAAATAAAAGAAAATAGCGTTACTACGACCAATAACCACATAGAATCGGTTACCAACCATGGTCATGATCAACACTTAAAAACAAAAAAAAAACTCACAAAATATTGTTGTTGTTTTTGTTTTGTTTTGTTTTGTATACAGTATGTATGTACGGCCCTATGCTCCTTATAGGAACGACGGGAATATATATATATATGTATGTACGTATGAATTAGTAGCAATCGCATGCAGAGTTGCCAGGTTTGACGATTTGTCGTCATTTTGATGATATTTAATACCCAAAATAACTAAATGACTATTTGACGACTTTTGCTTCCAAAATGACGATTTTTTGACAATAATTTAATATGTCAGCAAGATCTACTTATTTATCATTCTCATAAAATAGCCGGCTCGATTATTAAATTTATATTATTTCGCTAAAAATTGAAAGCAAAAACATTGTTTTTTGATCGATAGCTAGCTTTTATATGCTAATATGATGTGAAATACAATTTTGCAAAAATGCAAATCCTAGAATTGAATAAAACTTAATCCAAACCGCATTTATTTTTTTATAAATTCATTACGGGTTTAGCTTAATTTAGTTTCTGTGTTTATATGTTTAGAACATTTCTTTAAATTTTTATAAAATTTAATTGGAGTTAGATTTAAATAAAAATAAAAAAATTTTCATGTTAAAACACAAGGCATGGACTTTTTTTGCGAAACAAACAGATCTCTAGCCCGAATATATTTCATGTTGAAAGATGATATATATACAACTTTAAATGAAACAAAATACATCCAAAAATAAATCCGGTGCTTAAAAAACAGGCCTAATAATATAAATAAAGTGCCAAAATTTAATAATTAAAAATATAACATTAAGTTTGTTCGATAACACAAAAATTTGTACAAGTTTTTACTGGAAGGTGTTCGTTTAGACAAATACGCAGTAAAAACTGGTAAAAAGAGAGAGTAAAGTGACAGTTTGATGCCAAAGAACTTACAAGTTTTTACTGGATACATTTTTGCCAGAAAGAATTTGTAAGATGAAAAAAACATATGACTAAAAAATAAAAAAATATGCTTGTATTTTTAGTAAACAAAAATTAAATTAAATTTTAATTGTTTATGGATTGAAAATGAAAATGATTAAATAATTAACTATGGAAGAAGTTAAAAAACATTTAAATTATTTTTGGTCGATAATTTCAATTAACTTTTTCCTTTTCCATAATGACCAGTTGATTTTTTTTAATATTTAAAACAAGCTAGTTTATCTAATTTAATAATTCCTACAAATTTTCTGTTCGTTTACTTTTTTGTAAATTTGTCTTACTATTTGTAATTTTGTTACTGAGTAGTTTTTACTGAACTTTACAGGAAAAGTAATCGAACAGACTTATTGTTAAAGAATTTCCAAATTTTGTAAAAGAATTTAATATTTAAAAAGTTGTGCCACTGAAATGTTGTTCACAGAATTATGCAGATATAAGTGTTTAACAGTTCAAGTGGTAAAATTAGTTTGATTTAAAGTTGTATTTATTTGATCTTTCAACATTATATTTTTGTTATTTTATTAATTAATAATCATATAATTACAAGTTATATACTATTACCCTAACCGAGCAATAGCTACTATGGCCTTCGGCGCGTTGTAGCGAAAACAGATCAGTGCCTCTGGTGGGAATCGAACCCACGACCCCCGCACTGATAAGCCAGCACGCTACCAACTAGCCTACTGGGGCACACTGTTTCAACATTTTATAAATATGAATATCGTTTTAAAATATAATGATTTTCGAAGTTTAAACCAAAGAGAAGTGTCAAAAATCGTGTTATATTACAACGATAACACGTTAACATTTGAAATGTGAATAACATTATTGTATTTTATTTTTTATTAAAACTTTATCCCTCTTCTAACAAATATATTTTATTTTGACGATTTTTCAAAATATGATGACGATTTTGACGATTTTTTCTAGAAAGTTTGTCGTTTTTATGCTTTGCAAACCTGGCAACACTGGTTATAAGTGCAAATGCGAGAAGCCCTCGAAAAATTGTTAAGCTAATTTATAAAGTATGCTTTTGTTTTCCATATACCAGGCTTGCCATATACCTTTTTTTGTTAACCCCAACAAATCAAAAAATCACCAATTAGAAAAAAGGTAGAACAAAATAGTTTAGTTAAAATTCTTTATTTATTTGACTGCATTAACCGGAGTTGCCAGACACATTAATCGTTATCAGATCAAAAAAATATCCAGGAACAAAATCCCCGAATCCAACAATGTAAATTCATAACTTTTTTTCGTATGTACACTATTTTTACTTATTTTCATTCTCAACCTTTAATAAATTTGCAAGGAAACTCTTACATTCTAATTACATTTATTAAAAACCCCATTCAATTTAAAGGACATTCACTTTCAGAACTTTTTTATTTAAGACATATAAGGTGCATACTTCATCTTAAAATCTTTTGATTATATGCATTTGTTTTCCTTAAAAGCCCTAATTTTTATTTGATACATACAAAAATAATCTAAATTAAAGTATTGATGTGTAAAAACCAATCGAATTTTGGGAAAATTTCTTAGGGTTCTTATTCTAGGAGTCGTAAACGAGAATTGCACAAGCAACTGAGCTGAAAAACAATAATTTGAAATACCAGTTTCTTTAATTTTTTGTGTCTCGAAAACACCCTAAACACTCGAAAGATTTTCTTTTATAATTTTTGACAAACTTAGTTTCATCACACTTTCCGTTTTACTTATGTGATGTATAGTATAAATACATGTGTTGTAATGTAAGCTGGCATTTCATAATTATTTCATTATGTATGTCTCCGCAAGTGTATTTTTGTTCCCTTAAATTTATCTAAAATTCTGATTATTCGAAACTGTTTTTATGCGTTTGTATTCATTGCATCTCTTCTAACGATCCAAAAATATATTTTAGTAACTTTCTTTCATTATTATATAGGCAAAGAGACAAACAACAGGCGAATTTTACAACAGTTTTTTTAACATCATAAGGAACTATACAAATATATATATTTTTCACTACACGTTCTTCTTTAGGTAATCAGAATAACCTTTGAATACCCACTGTTATAAGCATGCAGAATTTCGGATTCATTTTAGTAAACTTTAATTAAACATTTTTTCTTTTGTAACATCCCAAATACATTAATCAATCAGTCATATTTTGTTTTACTTATAAAAACAACATTATTTTTGTTATTTTTACAAAGAATATAGATATTAATATTGTTTGCACTTTCCCTGGTTTATGAAAACACCGAGATGGAGGGTATCCAAAAATTCGTCACAGCCGAATTTAATCTTTTTTAACACCAAATTCTGCACATCGGACTTTAATGCTTCCACTTGTTATTAAATATTTTATCTTTTTAAATATTTGTTTTATTGAATTTCATACTAAACCCGGCAAATAAAGTGGAAGTAGTGTTTTCGGGTCCTCTTTAAGTTGTTTTATGATCCTCGTTATTAAACAAAATACAAAATATTCATTTATATCAAAACACAAAAATAGTAATAATGAAATAAAAAAATAAAACATAGAAATTTAAAAAACATTAATAAATAAAAAAAATATAAAAACTAAAAAAAAAAAAAAAAAAAAATTGTCCTGGCCAGGAGTTGAACTTGCAACCTTCCGATTGCAAATCCGACCTCTAACCACATCAACATCCATATGTAATATTTGTAACATTACAAATTTTTGTACAATGTACTAAAAAAATATTACGAAATCATGTTTGTATTTTTTACGAAATTTGTAAATTTATATAATTTATTTTATACAAAAGTTTTGTAATATAAACAAAATGTTTGTACATTCTACGAAAAAAAATTTACGAAAAATATATTTGTATTTTTAAGCATGGATTATTATGAGTGTATAGATTATTTATATACATTAATATGAAAAAAAATATACACGAAATATTTTTACCTCTATTTGTAGTCTAAGATTTTAACACGATATGTGTAAGAAACCACTAAAATAAAGTTTTAACGGGAAAAAGTGTAGAAAATTAGAACGTAATTAAAACAAAATTATATTTGTAGAAAATTTTGTAGAATTCTGGTTAAACGAATTACAGAACGTCAAGGTTGTTCGTTAAATCTTGATATTCGCTAAACAACAAAAAAAAAAGTTTGTAAAGTCAGCAAAAAGTTTTGCTGAGTCAGCAAAATTTTAGTCAGGAGGGTGCTTGCAAAAAAATTGCTAATGTCAGCAAAATCTTTTGCTGAAGATCAGCGAGCTGATTTTCAGCAACAAAATTAGTAGATTCAGCTAAAGTTTAGCTAACACTTAGTAGATTAGAAATACAAAAGCCTTGCTAAAAATAAATAATTGTTTTGCTGAATTTTAGTAGACTGAAAAAAAACGCAAAAAATTTGTAGAGTAATTTAGTTAATTTATTTGCTGAAAATCATAAAACATATTTTTGTGATTCTTTTAAAAATAACTTACAATAATTACGAAATACAAAAATTTTCATTTTCCCACTTTGATGACATGAATTAATTTAATATCTGAAAATATATAGAAATAAATATATATAACATAACAAAAATTTTCTTTCAACTACTTACATCAATTGTTGTCTAAATGATGCTATCTTTTAAAGGACGCAACTGCCGAAGATAATTATAGAAACGAAACGAAAAAATAAACAAAAAACAAACGAAACGAAAAAACAACCCTTTTTTTGCAATACGAAAAGGGAACCATAAAAATCTACCTAAGATGTGTGTCTTTGTCTTTCGCTTTACTCTGTCTACATGTCTGTATATGTTTGTTTGCAATTTGACCACACTAGATTATTAATCTATAAACATTTAGTTAAGAAATACATATTACATTTAAATATTTTTATTTTGTCTTTTATTTAACTAATAGACAATTATTTTCACCATCCGGTGACAACGCAAAATTTAAGTTGTTTTAATCCTCAATTTTGTTTTATGTATGAAAAACAGATACAAAAGTCTTCCATGGTTGATTTTTTTATATGTCTTATTAGAGTTGTACTTTTTAGTATCATTTTCCTCTTCTCTACTACATCTTGACATGCCTCGACATCTGCTTCATTCTGCGTATATCTTTCTATCTGGTTGTCTTCCACACTATTAATGTGCTTATCTGCACAATTTTTTAGCAAAATTAATTAGTAAAACAGTATAATATTAGTAAAGCATTAGTATAAAACAGTTAAGTGCTGAATAAGTATAACAAAAATTTTAGCTGAAAACACGATTTTAGCAAAAAAAAAATTTGCTAAAAAATGGAATACCTGATTTACAAGACGTTTTACTAACTTTTCTATTAACTTATTTTTTTGAGTGTATGCAATTATTATTAATATCTTTTTAATTTATATATTTTTTTTATTTTCGTTCGACTTGTTCTTTAAAGCGTTAGTTTGACATTCGTGGAACCTGTAATTTTTTTATTGAGTGTTGTTTATTCATTTTTTTTTTAAATTTTAAATACAAAAAAAAAAAAATTGGAAAAAAAGCACTTCAAAAATTATAAATTTTTTTGGAAAAAGTAATTTTTTCAAACTGTAATTTAATTTTTGAAAAAATGTATTTTTGCGGTTTTTTTTTTAAAGATGGTACTTTTTTAGAAAAAGTAAATTGTTTTTGATACTTTTTGGAAAAGCTAAACAATTTTCGCTAATTTTTTTTTGAAAAATTTGTTTTTTTTGGAAAATGTACTTTTTTTTGGAAAAGGGGCTGTTTTGAAATTGGTACTTTTTTACAAAAATTAAATTTTTTTTTAAGACACTTTTTGTTTTTTTTTTTTGTGGAAGATACTTTAGGTGGGAAATGGAAATTTTTTTAGGAAAAAGTATTTTTTGCGGAAAAATTACTGTTTTTAGTATTTTTTATGGAACAAGTACTTTTTGAAATTGGTATTTTTTTAGAAAAATTTATTTATTTTATTTTTTGTTTGGAAATTGTATCTTTTTTTGGAAAAGGTGTTTTTTTGGGAAGAAGCACTTTTTTGAAATTGGTACTCATTTTGAAAATTAAATTTTGTTGGTAGTTTTTTTTTTTGGAAAAGGTAATTTTTCGGTATTTTTTTGGAAAAGTTTCTTTTTTTGGTACTATTTTTAGAAAAATTTAATATTTTTGGTACTTTTTGTTTGGAAAAATTGAAATTTTTTTTGGAAAGGGTATTTTTTTTTGAAAAGAGTACATATTTGAAATTGGTACTTTTTTTTAGAAAAATTTATTTTTTGTGTACTTTTTTTAGACAAAGTACTTTTTTGGAAAAAGTGGAAAAATACTTTTTTTGGAAAAGAATTTTTTTTGGAAAAAGTATTTTTTTTACATTAGTACTTTTTTAAAAAAATTGATTTTTTTGTACTGTTTTCCAATACTTCTTTAGAAATTGGTACTTTGGAAAAATAAAATTTTCTTTGTACTTTTTTTTTTGTAAAAATGTAAATTTTTGGGTAGTTTTTTATTTGAAAAGGGAACTTTTTCGTTGCTTTTTTCGGAAAAGGTACTTTTTTTTTTGGAAAAGATACTTATTTTTTGAAAAAGGTACTTATTTAGGGGAAAAGTACTATTTTGAAATTGGTACGTTTTTAGATAACGAACATTTTTTTGGTACTTTTTTACAACAGTTTTTGGTATTTTTTTCTGAAAAGGGTACATTTTTGGTACTTTTTTTGGAAGAGGGACTTTTTACGGCAATTATTTAATTTGAAAATTTTGGTACTTTTTTGAAAATGGTACTTTTTAGAAAATTTTATTTTTTTTGGTTTTTTTTGAAAATAGTTTTGGTACTTTTTTTGGTAAAAGGGAATTTTTCCATTAATTTTTTTTTCTTAGAATCTTAAGAATATTTACTAAAATATAAAATTATAAAAAAAGTCGATTTCAAAAAACGGCCAATGTCATGACCCCCCTTAAAATATACTTTTTGGAATTCCCGGTAAAAACTAAATAAAAATGTGGTACAAAGACATAAATGTTCCCTTAATCACCATGACCAAGCCGCTGCAGCTAGGACCTTGAAATTTGGCATGTAGGTTCATCCACTAGCATATACATCCACTAAGAAGGGATTTTTTGAAATGTTTAGGGGGAAAAGTCTCCTTTTGTCCAAAACACTTCAGGTAATTCACTGAAGAAAAACTTTTTGGAATTTATCATAAAACCATTGTAATATAGGGCTCAAATGGGATAAATGGCCATTAATTACAAAGTTCAAACCACTGGAGCTAGGAACTTGGAATAAAACAAACAGTTTTAATGTTTAATTATTAAAAGATGAAATCTTAATATATTCCGATATTAAAAACTACAGTTAACGGCGTCTAGGATTTTTAAGATATAGAATATTTTGAATATTCAGAAGTTATGGGTATAAAAAAGAGAAAGAAATTTACATATTCACTTAAAACTTGTAGGTTTCAACTGCAGCAAAATTATTTACTCTTTAAAACAAATGAACACAAAAGCATGAAATTGGGAACCTGTAAAAAATATTTGGTCCTGGGCAACCAATGAACACAAAAGCACGAAATTTTGGAACCTGTAAACAAAATTTGGTCCTAGACGATTTTTATCACCCGATCCTAAATTTATTTTTTAAATTTTTCACTTTTCAATTTTAAGAGGACATCTTCATACTGAGCCTTCTAGATTTCGAATTTTTTTTTTGCGTAAATCGATAGTAAAAACTTTTCCACAAAAACTGTTCTACTAAAATTTCAGAACGAAATTCCATGTATTTCTAACACAATTAACATAGAAAATCTATTAAATGTGTTTTAAATCGAGTTGAGTATTTTTAAACCAGTTTTTTATTTAAAAACTGACTTAAGCATAGATTTAAGTTACCTTTATTTAACAAAATAGTAAAAATTCCCAGTGGTTTAACCATTTTTGAGTGTTATTTTTCAAAACTATTTTCTAGAAATTATTTGTTAAAATTTATTGTTAAAATATGATATTACCTGGTAAATGGCGCCATCAGCTTATCTGGAGTTTTCAAGACGGCGCTATTTTTTCCTTTTCTGATTTTAGAATATGACCCACAGCTTGAAAACTGAGAAAGTTAAAGCAAAATGGACGAAAATTAGTATTACTCCTAGCTTCACCATACGCCAGTGCTAATGACATCCCTATCCGAAATTGGACCTTGGTGGGGACCATTACCTCGTATTTTTTTCCAAAAATATTCTATTTTTTAAAACGGACAAAATTTTCGTTTCTTTGGAGTATCCACAAATGTTCTAAATAAATATGAACCAGGTCTGGGAAAGCTTCCGCAACCCTTAACCTCCTACAAAGAGCCCAAAACAAAAACGTAATGACGCAAATGAAAGACCAAATTTTATTATTATATTTCACATCAATGTAGCATTGTTTTTAGCTGTTTTGTGTGTAAATTAGAAGTAGAAAGAAGACTGTAGATGTACTTATTTTGTACTTTAATTAAGAATTGTAAAAATTAACACAAATACTTTTTCTGAGCCAAAAAAACAGGAATACATTTTGTTAAATTTAAGAAATTTTTCTGTTGAGCGAACAGATATATTTTTTTGAGTGTAGAGTTTTGAACTCAAAAGCTTCAGTGAAGTTTTATGTGGTTTTAAATCTGAATAATATTTTCCTTAACCTGTTTTTCAAAAAGTATAATGTTTTTTTTTTTCAATTTAGATTAAGGTTGCTTTACGAAAAATAAGGTTTGAGAACAATGCTAATGAAAATTAAAAATACATTCAATGTGAATGAAGTTTTTGAGTTCAAAAGACTATTATTTTGGAACTACTTGAAATAATGAAATTTAAATATAATATTTTTGTGAAAAAATGCTATCAATTTATGCTAAAAACTTTTTCGATGTCTGAAAGGCAAACATTTAATTATTTTAAAGGGATGTTTTTAACGTAGGTAGACTTATTAACCCTTCGTCTACTAATTGCAAGAAAGAACTTAAATTCAAGTTCGAATTAACAAGAACAGGCTGTTTCTGAAAACATTCTATCCTCTTCATATCCGAAATCCTAATAGGCCCTTCTCAGTGCTCATGTTTCTATAACTACATACATATTTAATTTTTCGACGATCAAGTAATCGATTAGACTGTAGGATGCATTTTATACCCCTTTGTTTCCCCGATCTTATAAAATTTTTCAAAAACCAAATTTTTACTGATCTGACCATTTTGGAAACAACTTACGTTTTAAGCTTCAGATTTAGCTTAGCATTTTGATTATGATGAGCACTTCTTAAACATTTTAAGTCCCGGTAATACAACGTTTTCAGTGGAAAATTCAATAAGTGCATTTTCAGTGTATTAGCCCACATCACAGAAAACTTATATTTCTACTTTTTAGCAAATGGTCGTAAAATGGGACTCTTTTCTACGTCTTCCAGTAATATATTAAAGATCCCCTTTTAGTGAAGGTCTTCATGTGGGCCATGTTTAATTAGTAAGTACTTTTTTGTTTGAAGAACTTTTTGGAAATAACCCATCGTGCCATGATCATGAAAATTAATATAACATAAAAATTGTTATATGTATTCCTCAAATTTTTACAAACTTACAGTTTTTTAGATTTTTCGAAAATTTGTTATCAAAAAAAAAACAAAAAAAAATAAAATTACTTTTTGGAAAAAGTCCTTTTTTTAAATAATACTTTTTTTTTGAAAAATGTGCTTTTTTAAAAATGGACTTTTTCGGAATAACATTTAACTTTTTTTTGAAAAAGTATTTTTTTTTGTCAAAAGTACTTTTTTTTGGTAAAAGCTATTTTTTTTTTTTTTTTTGAAAAAAGTCTTTTTTCTGGTTAAAGCCGTTTTTCCGTGAAAGAAAGCACTGGCCATTTCCGTTGGAATATCAAAAAATTCCGTCTTAATTGAATTCTCCTTTCCTTTCTCCTTTCGGTTATTTTGCCCAGTTTCAGACTTTTTGGCCATCTCCGATGTAATATGAAAAAATCCCGTCCTACTGGAGGTCACCTTCCCAGGAGGAACCTATATGAAAAATTTAAAGTTTCTATTAACAGGTGCTAGGATGGGCGATGTAGAGTCACTCAGTACCTCACACTACTCTTTTATATAAATAGATAGACAGATGAAAACTACTGTTACATTAAAAAAAAAAAGTTCCATATTGTGAAAAAACTTTTTTTTTAAACCCATAATTCTTTTGAAAAGTACCGTTACTTATAAAAAACCGTTACTTTGTGAAAAAACTACTTTAAAAAAAAAAAAACGTTTCTTTTTGTTTTAAAAACCCGTTATTTTTTTTTTGAAAAGTACAGTTACTTTCAAAAAAAACGCATAATATTTTTTTATAAACTGCTATTTTTTTTGTAAACAACAGTTACTTTTTTAAACCCGTTATTTTTTGAAAAATGTCGTTACTTAAAAAACAAAAACCGTTAGTTTTTGATTAAACCGTTACTTTAAAAAAACCGTTACTTTTATTTCTAAAAAAGTTACGGTTATTTTTTAAAGTCCCGTTACTTTTTTTGCAAAAACGGAAGAATTTTTCCACTTTTTGGCACTCTCCGTTGGAATATTGGAAAATCCCTTGTAAATTTCAAGTTCCTAGGTCCAGGGGTCTAGGCTGGGCGATGTTGAGTCACACCACTCCTTTATATATATAGATTATTTATATACATTAATATGAAAAAAATATACACGAAATATTTTAACGTCTATTTGTAGTCTAAGATTTTAACACGATAAGTGTATAAAACCATTAAAATAAAGTTTTAACGGGAAAAAGTGTAGAAAATTTGAACGTAATTATAACAAAATTATATTTGTAGAAAATTTTGTAGAATTCTGGTTAAACGAATTACAGGACGTCAAGATTGTTCGTTAAATCGAGATATTCGTTAAATTAATTAATTTTTTTTTACTTTTTTCCAATACTTTGTTACTTTTTTAGAAAAATTAAATTTTTTTTGTAATTTTTTTGAAAAAGGAACATATTTGGTACCTCTTTTTTTTTACGGCAATTATTTTATTTGAAAATTTCGGTACTTTTCTAAAAACGGTACTTTTTAGAAAATTTTATTGTTTTTTGTTCTTTTTTGCCAATAGTTTTGGTACTCTTTTTGGTAAAAAGGAAAATTTTTTGGTACTTTTCTTTGAAAATGAACTGTTTCTTGGAAAATGTATATTTTTCTGAAAAGGGTAAAATTTTTGGTATTTTTTTTTGGAAAAGGGACTTTTTTAGGTAATTTTTTTTTTTTGAAAATTTCGGTACTCTTTTTTTGGAAAGCGACATTTTTGAAATTGGTACTTTTTTATAAAATTTATTTTTTTTTGGTACTTTTTCTGCCAATAGTTTTGGTACTTTTTTAGAAAATGAACGTTTTCGGTACTTTTTCTCTTGGAAAATGTACTTTTTTTGAAGAAGGTACTTTTTTTTAGAAAAAGAAAATTTTTTTTTTTACTTTTTAACAATAGTTTTTTGTACTTTTTTCTGAAAAGGGTACATTTTTAGGAACTTTTTTTGGAATAGGCTTTTTTCAGTAA
Organism: Delia radicum; assembly: GCA_021234595.1. Classification (NCBI taxonomy): domain Eukaryota; kingdom Metazoa; phylum Arthropoda; class Insecta; order Diptera; family Anthomyiidae; genus Delia; species Delia radicum. The sequence goes on from CM037851.1 coordinate 118,391,686, forward strand.
TTATTTTTTTTTTTAAATTTCGGTACTTTTTTTGGATATTTTTTTGAAATTGATACATTTTTAGGAAATTAAATTTTTTTTGGTACTTTTATTTTGATAAGGGACTTTTTTCGTTAATATTTTTTTTTTGAAAATTTCGATACTTTTTTTTGGAAAGGGACATATTTGATATTAGTACTTTTTTAGAAAATTTAATTATTTTGTTATTTTTTTTGCCAATAGTTTGGGTACTTTTTTTTGGTAAAAAGAAAAGTCTTTTGGTAGTTTTTTTTTAAAATGAACATTTTTGATTGGAAAATGTACTTTTTTTCTTACTTTTTTCTGAAAAGGGTACATTTTTTGGTACTTTTTTTTGGGAAAGGGACTTTTTGGGTAATTATTTTCTTTGAAAATTACGGTACTTTTTTTTGGAAAGGGACATTTTGAAATTGGTTCTTTTATAGAAAATTAATTTTTTTTTGGTAATTCGTTGCCAATAGTTTTGGCAGTGGAAAATTCAATAAGTGCATTTTCAGTGTATTAGCCCACATCACAGAAAACTTATATTTCTACTTTTTAGCAAATGGTCGTAAAATGGGACTCTTTTCTACGTCTTCCAGTAATATATTAAAGATCCCCTTTTAGTGAAGGTCTTCATGTGGGCCATGTTTAATTAGTAAGTACTTTTTTGTTTGAAGAACTTTTTGGAAATAACCCATCGTGCCATGATCATGAAAATTAATATAACATAAAAATTGTTATATGTATTCCTCAAATTTTTACAAACTTACAGTTTTTTAGATTTTTCGAAAATTTGTTATCAAAAAAAAAACAAAAAAAAATAAAATTACTTTTTGGAAAAAGTCCTTTTTTTAAATAATACTTTTTTTTTGAAAAATGTGCTTTTTTTAAAAATGGACTTTTTCGGAATAACATTTAACTTTTTTTTGAAAAAGTATTTTTTTTTGTCAAAAGTACTTTTTTTTGGTAAAAGCTATTTTTTTTTTTTTTTTGAAAAAAGTCTTTTTTCTGGTTAAAGCCGTTTTTCCGTGAAAGAAAGCACTGGCCATTTCCGTTGGAATATCAAAAAATTCCGTCTTAATTGAATTCTCCTTTCCTTTCTCCTTTCGGTTATTTTGCCCAGTTTCAGACTTTTTGGCCATCTCCGATGTAATATGAAAAAATCCCGTCCTACTGGAGGTCACCTTCCCAGGAGGAACCTATATGAAAAATTTAAAGTTTCTATTAACAGGTGCTAGGATGGGCGATGTTGAGTCACTCAGTATCTCACACTACTCTTTTATATAAATAGATAGACAGATGAAAACTACTGTTACATTAAAAAAAAAAAGTTCCATATTGTGAAAAAACTTTTTTTTTAAACCCATAATTCTTTTGAAAAGTACCGTTACTTATAAAAAACCGTTACTTTGTGAAAAAACTACTTTAAAAAAAAAAAAAACGTTTCTATTTGTTTTAAAAACCCGTTATTTTTTTTTGAAAAGTACAGTTACTTTCAAAAAAAACGCATAATATTTTTTTATAAACTGCTATTTTTTTTGTAAACAACAGTTACTTTTTTAAACCCGTTATTTTACATTTTTAGAAAATTTAATTTTTTTTGGTAGTTTTATTTTGATAAGGGACTTTTTTCGTTAATATTTTTTTTTTGAAAATTTCGATACTTTTTTTTGGAAAGGGACATATTTGATATTAGTACTTTTTTAGAAAATTTAATTATTTTGTTATTTTTTTTTTGCCAATAGTTTGGGTACTTTTTTTTGGTAAAAAGAAAAGCCTTTTGGTACTTTTTTTTTTAAAATGAACATTTTTGATTGGAAAATGTACTTTTTTTTACTTTTATCTGAAAAGGGTACATTTTTTGGTACTTTTTTTTGGGAAAGGGACTTTTTGGGTAATTATTTTTTTTGAAAATTACGGTACTTTTTTTTGGAAAGGGACATTTTGAAATTGGTTCTTTTATAGAAAATTAAATTTTTTTTGGTAATTCGTTGCCAATAGTTTTGGCAGTGGAAAATTCAATAAGTGCATTTTCAGTGTATTAGCCCACATCACAGAAAACTTATATTTATACTTTTTAGCAAATGGTCGTAAAATGGGACACTTTTCTACGTCTTCCAGTAATATATTAAAGATCCCCTTTTAGTGAAGGTCTTCATATGGGCCATGTTTAATTAGTAAGTACTTTTTTGTTTGAAGAACTTTTTGGAAATAACCCATCGTGCCATGATCATGAAAATATATAACATAAAAATTGTTATATGTATTCCTCAAATTTTTACAAACTTACAGTTTTTTAGATTTTTCGAAAATTTGTTATCAAAAAAAAAACAAAAAAAAATAAAATTACTTTTTGGAAAAAGTCCTTTTTTTAAATAATACTTTTTTTTGAAAAATGTGCTTTTTTTAAAAATGGACTTTTTCGGAATAACATTTAACTTTTTTTTGAAAAAGTATTTTTTTTTTGTCAAAAGTACTTTTTTTGGTAAAAGCTATTTTTTTTTTTTTTTTTTGAAAAAAGTCTTTTTTCTGGTTAAAGCCGTTTTTCCGTGAAAGAAAGCACTGGCCATTTCCGTTGGAATATCAAAAAATTCCCTCTTAATTGAATTCTCCTTTCCTTTCTCCTTTCGGTTATTTTGCCCAGTTTCAGACTTTTTGGCCATCTCCGATGTAATATGAAAAAATCCCGTCCTAGTGGAGGTCACCTTCCCAGGAGGAACCTATATGAAAAATTTAAAGTTTCTAGGAACAGGTGCTAGGATGGGCGATGTTGAGTCACTCAGTATCTCACACTACTCTTTTATATAAATAGATAGACAGATGAAAACTACTGTTACATTAAAAAAAAAAAGTTCCATATTTGGAAAAAACTTTTTTTTTAAACCCATAATTCTTTTGAAAAGTACCGTTACTTATAAAAAACCGTTACTTTGTGAAAAAAACTACCTTAAAAAAAAAAACGTTTCTTTTTGTTTTAAAAACCCGTTATTTTTTTTTTGAAAAGTACAGTTACTTTCAAAAAAAACGCATAATATTTTTTTATAAACTGCTATTTTTTTTTAAACAACAGTTACTTTTTTAAACCCGTTATTTTTTGAAAAATGTCGTTACTCAAAAAACAAAAACCGTTAGTTTTTGATTAAACCGTTACTTTAAAAAAACCGTTACTTTTATTTCTAAAAAAGTTACGGTTATTTTTTAAAAGTCCCGTTACTTTTTTTGCAGAAAACGGAAGAATTTTTCCACTTTTTGGCACTCTCCGTTGGAATATTGGAAAATCCCTTGTAAATTTCAAGTTCCTAGGTCCACAGGTCTAGGCTGGGCGATGTTAAGTCACACCACTCCTTTATATATATAGATTATTTATATACATTAATATGAAAAAAATATACACGAAATATTTTAACGTCTATTTGTAGTCTAAGATTTTAACACGATAAGTGTATAAAACCATTAAAATAAAGTTTTAACGGGAAAAAGTGTAGAAAATTTGAACGTAATTATAACAAAATTATATTTGTAGAAAATTTTGTAGAATTCTGGTTAAACGAATTACAGGACGTCAAGATTGTTCGTTAAATTGAGATATTCGTTAAATTAATTAATTTTTTTTTTTACTTTTTTCCAATACTTTGTTACTTTTTTAGAAAAATTAAATTTTTTTTGTAATTTTTTTGAAAAAGGAACATATTTGGTACCTCTTTTTTTTACGGCAATTATTTTATTTGAAAATTTCGGTACTTTTCTAAAAACGGTACTTTTTAGAAAATTTTATTGTTTTTTGTTCTTTTTTGCCAATAGTTTTGGTACTCTTTTTGGTAAAAAGGAAAATTTTTTGGTACTTTTCTTTGAAAATGAACTGTTTCTTGGAAAATGTATATTTTTCTGAAAAGGGTAAAATTTTTGGTATTTTTTTTTGGAAAAGGGACTTTTTTAGGTAATTTTTTTTTTTTTGAAAATTTCGGTACTCTTTTTTTGGAAAGCGACATTTTTGAAATTGGTACTTTTTTATAAAATTTATTTTTTTTTGGTACTTTTTCTGCCAATAGTTTTGGTACTTTTTTAGAAAATGAACGTTTTCGGTACTTTTTCTCTTGGAAAATGTACTTTTTTTGAAGAAGGTACTTTTTTTTAGAAAAAGAAAATTTTTTTGGTACTTTGTAATAATAGTTTTTTGTACTTTTTTCTGAAAGGGTACATTTTTAGGAACTTTTTTTGGAATAGGCTTTTTCAGTAATTATTTTTTTTTTTAAATTTCGGTACTTTTTTTGGATATTTTTTTGAAATTGATACATTTTTAGAAAATTTAATTTTTTTGGTACTTTTATTTTGATAAGGGACTTTTTTCGTTAATATTTTTTTTTTGAAAATTTCGATACTTTTTTTTGGAAAGGGACATATTTGATATTAGTACTTTTTTAGAAAATTTAATTATTTTGTTATTTTTTTTTTGCCAATAGTTTGGGTACTTTTTTTGGTAAAAAGAAAAGTCTTTTGGTAGTTTTTTTTTAAAATGAACATTTTTGATTGGAAAATGTACTTTTTTTCTTACTTTTTTCTGAAAAGGGTACATTTTTTGGTACTTTTTTTTGGGAAAGGGACTTTTTGGGTAATTATTTTCATTGAAAATTACGGTACTTTTTTTTGGAAAGGGACATTTTGAAATTGGTTCTTTTATAGAAAATTAAATTTTTTTTGGTAATTCGTTGCCAATAGTTTTGGCAGTGGAAAATTCAATAAGTGCATTTTCAGTGTATTAGCCCACATCACAGAAAACTTATATTTCTACTTTTTAGCAAATGGTCGTAAAATGGGACTGTTTTCTACGTCTTCCAGTAATATATTAAAGATCCCCTTTTAGTGAAGGTCTTCATATGGGCCATGTTTAATTAGTAAGTACTTTTTTGTTTGAAGAACTTTTTGGAAATAACCCATCGTGCCATGATCATGAAAATATATAACATAAAAATTGTTATATGTATTCCTCAAATTTTTACAAACTTACAGTTTTTTAGATTTTTCGAAAATTTGTTATCAAAAAAAAAACAAAAAAAATAAAATTACTTTTTGGAAAAAGTCCTTTTTTTAAATAATACTTTTTTTTTTGAAAAATGTGCTTTTTTTAAAAATGGACTTTTTCGGAATAACATTTAACTTTTTTTTGAAAAAGTATTTTTTTTTTGTCAAAAGTACTTTTTTTGTTAAAAGCTATTTTTTTTTTTTTTTTTGAAAAAAGTCTTTTTTCTGGTTAAAGCCGTTTTTCCGTGAAAGAAAGCACTGGCCATTTGCGTTGGAATATCAAAAAATTCCGTCTTAATTGAATTCTCCTTTCCTTTCTCCTTTCGGTTATTTTGCCCAGTTTCAGACTTTTTGGCCATCTCCGATGTAATATGAAAAAATCCCGTCCTAGTGGAGGTCACCTTCCCAGGAGGAACCTATATGAAAAATTTAAAGTTTCTAGGAACAGGTGCTAGGATGGGCGATGTTGAGTCACTCAGTATCTCACACTACTCTTTTATATAAATAGATAGACAGATGAAAACTACTGTTACATTAAAAAAAAAAGTTCCATATTGTGAAAAAACTTTTTTTTTAAACCCATAATTCTTTTGAAAAGTACCGTTACTTATAAAAAACCGTTACTTTGTGAAAAAACTACTTTAAAAAAAAAAAAAACGTTTCTTTTTGTTTTAAAAACCCGTTATTTTTTTTTTGAAAAGTACAGTTACTTTCAAAAAAAACGCATAATATTTTTTTATAAACTGCTATTTTTTTTTTAAACAACAGTTACTTTTTTAAACCCGTTATTTTTTGAAAAAAACAAAAACCGTTAGTTTTTGATTAAACCGTTACTTTAAAAAAAACGTTACTTTCATTTCTAAAAAAGTTACGGTTATTTTTTAAAAGTCCCGTTACTTTTTTTGCAAAAACGGAAGAATTTTTCCACTTTTTGGCACTCTCCGTTGGAATATTGGAAAATCCCTTGTAAATTTCAAGTTCCTAGGTCCAGGGGTCTAGGCTGGGCGATGTTGAGTCACACCACTCCTTTATATATATAGATTATTTATATACATTAATATGAAAAAAATATACACGAAATATTTTAACGTCTATTTGTAGTCTAAGATTTTAACACGATAAGTGTATAAAACCATTAAAATAAAGTTTTAACGGGAAAAAGTGTAGAAAATTTGAACGTAATTATAACAAAATTATATTTGTAGAAAATTTTGTAGAATTCTGGTTAAACGAATTACAGGACGTCAAGATTGTTCGTTAAATCGAGATATTCGTTAAATTAATAAATTTTTTTTTTACTTTTTTCCAATACTTTGTTACTTTTTTAGAAAAATTAAATTTTTTTTGTAATTTTTTTGAAAAAGGAACATATTTGGTACCTCTTTTTTTTACGGCAATTATTTTATTTGAAAATTTCGGTACTTTTCTGAAAACGGTACTTTTTAGAAAATTTTATTGTTTTTTGTTCTTTTTTGCCAATAGTTTTGGTACTCTTTTTGATAAAAAGGAAAATTTTTTGGTACTTTTCTTTGAAAATGAACTGTTTCTTGGAAAATGTATATTTTTCTGAAAAGGGTAAAATTTTTGGTATTTTTTTTGGAAAAGGGACTTTTTAGGTAATTTTTTTTTTTTGAAAATTTCGGTACTCTTTTTTTGGAAAGCGACATTTTTGAAATTGGTACTTTTTTACAAAATTTATTTTTTTTTTGTACTTTTTCTGCCAATAGTTTTGGTACTTTTTAAGAAAATGAACGTTTTCGGTATTTTTCTCTTGGAAAATGTACTTTTTTTTGAAGAAGGTACTTTTTTTAGAAAAAGAAAATTTTTTTGGTACTTTTTAACAATAGTTTTTTGTACTTTTTTCTGAAAAGGGTACATTTTTAGGAACTTTTTTTGGAATAGGCTTTTTTCAGTAATTATTTTTTTTTGAAAATTTCGGTACTTTTTTGGATATTTTTTTGAAATGGATACATTTTTAGAAAATTTAATTTTTTTTGGTAGTTTTATTTTGATAAGGGACTTTTTTCGTTAATATTTTTTTTTTGAAAATTTCGATACTTTTTTTTGGAAAGGGACATATTTGATATTAGTACTTTTTTAGAAAATTTAATTATTTTGTTATTTTTTTTGCCAATAGTTTGGGTACTTTTTTTTGGTAAAAAGAAAAGTCTTTTGGTACTTTTTTTTTAAAATGAACATTTGTGATTGGAAAATGTACTTTTTTTTACTTTTTTCTGAAAAGGGTACATTTTTTGGTACTTTTTTTTGGGAAAGGGACTTTTTGGGTAATTATTTTTTTTGAAAATTACGGTACTTTTTTTTGGAAAGGGACATTTTGAAATTGGTTCTTTTATAGAAAATTAAATTTTTTTTGGTAATTCGTTGCCAATAGTTTTGACAGTGGAAAATTCAATAAGTGCATTTTCAGTGTATTAGCCCACATCACAGAAAACTTATATTTATACTTTTTAGCAAATGGTCGTAAAATGGGACACTTTTCTACGTCTTCCAGTAATATATTAAAGATCCCCTTTTAGTGAAGGTCTTCATATGGGCCATGTTTAATTAGTAAGTACTTTTTTGTTTGAAGAACTTTTTGGAAATAACCCATCGTGCCATGATCATGAAAATATATAACATAAAAATTGTTATATGTATTCCTCAAATTTTTACAAACTTACAGTTTTTTAGATTTTTCGAAAATTTGTTATCAAAAAAAAAAAACAAAAAAAATAAAATTACTTTTGGAAAAAGTCCTTTTTTTAAATAATACTTTTTTTTGAAAAATGTGCTTTTTTTAAAAATGGACTTTTTCGGAATAACATTTAACTTTTTTTTGAAAAAGTATTTTTTTTTTGTCAAAAGTACTTTTTTTTGGTAAAAGCTATTTTTTTTTTTTTTTTTGAAAAAAGTCTTTTCTGGTTAAAGCCGTTTTTCCGTGAAAGAAAGCACTGGCCATTTCCGTTGGAATATCAAAAAATTCCGTCTTAATTGAATTCTCCTTTCCTTTCTCCTTTCGGTTATTTTGCCCAGTTTCAGACTTTTTGGCCATCTCCGATGTAATATGAAAAAATCCTGTCCTAGTGGAGGTCACCTTCCCAGGAGGAACCTATATGAAAAATTTAAAGTTTCTAGGAACAGGTGCTAGGATGGGCGATGTTGAGTCACTCAGTATCTCACACTACTCTTTTATATAAATAGATAGACAGATGAAAACTACTGTTACATTAAAAAAAAAAAGTTCCATATTGTGAAAAAACTTTTTTTTTAAACCCATAATTCTTTTGAAAAGTACCGTTACTTATAAAAAACCGTTACTTTGTGAAAAAAACTACTTTAAAAAAAAAAAAAACGTTTCTTTTTGTTTTAAAAACCCGTTATTTTTTTTTGAAAAGTACAGTTACTTTCAAAAAAAACGCATAATATTTTTTTATAAACTGCTATTTTTTTTTTAAACAACAGTTACTTTTTTAAACCCGTTATTTTTTGAAAAATGTCGTTACTCAAAAAACAAAAACCGTTAGTTTTTGATTAAACCGTTACTTTAAAAAAACCGTTACTTTTATTTCTAAAAAAGTTACGGTTATTTTTTAAAAGTACCGTTACTTTTTTTGCAGAAACGGAAGAATTTTTCCACTTTTTGGCACTCTCCGTTGGAATATTGGAAAATCCCTTGTAAATTTCAAGTTCCTAGGTCCAGGGGTCTAGGCTGGGCGATGTTAAGTCACACCACTCCTTTATATATATAGATTATTTATATACATTAATATGAAAAAAATATACACGAAATATTTTAACGTCTATTTGTAGTCTAAGATTTTAACACGATAAGTGTATAAAACCATTAAAATAAAGTTTTAACGGGTAAAAGTGTAGAAAATTTGAACGTAATTATAACAAAATTATATTTGTAGAAAATTTTGTAGAATTCTGGTTAAACGAATTACAGGACGTCAAGATTGTTCGTTAAATCGAGATATTCGTTAAATTAATTAATTTTTTTTTTTTACTTTTTTCCATACTTTGTTACTTTTTTAGAAAAATTAAATTTTTTTTGTAATTTTTTTGAAAAAGGAACATATTTGGTACCTCTTTTTTTTTACGGCAATTATTTTATTTGAAAATTTCGGTACTTTTCTAAAAACGGTACTTTTTAGAAAATTTTATTGTTTTTTGTTCTTTTTTGCCAATAGTTTTGGTACTCTTTTTGGTAAAAAGGAAAATTTTTTGGTACTTTTCTTTGAAAATGAACTGTTTCTTGGAAAATGTATATTTTTCTGAAAAGGGTAAAATTTTTGGTATTTTTTTTGGAAAAGGGACTTTTTTTAGGTAATTTTTTTTTTTTTGAAAATTTCGGTACTCTTTTTTTGGAAAGCGACATTTTTGAAATTGGTACTTTTTTATAAAATTTATTTTTTTTTGGTACTTTTTCTGCCAATAGTTTTGGTACTTTTTTAGAAAATGAACGTTTTCGGTACTTTTTCTCTTGGAAAATGTACTTTTTTTTGAAGAAGGCACTTTTTTTTAGAAAAAGAAAATTTTTTTGGTACTTTTTAACAATAGTTTTTTGTACTTTTTTCTGAAAAGGGTACATTTTTAGGAACTTTTTTTGGAATAGGCTTTTTTCAGTAATTATTTTTTTTGAAAATTTCGGTACTTTTTTTGGATATTTTTTTGAAATTGATACATTTTTAGAAAATTTAATTTTTTTGGTACTTTTATTTTGATAAGGGACTTTTTTCGTTAATATTTTTTTTTTGAAAATTTCGATACTTTTTTTGGAAAGGGAAATATTTGATATTAGTACTTTTTTAGGAAATTTAATTATTTTGTTATTTTTTTTGCCAATAGTTTGGGTACTTTTTTTTGGTAAAAAGAAAAGTCTTTTGGTACTTTTTTTTTAAAATGAACATTTTTGATTGGAAAATGTACTTTTTTTTACCATTTTCTGAAAAGGGTACATTTTTTGGTACTTTTTTTTGGGAAAGGGACTTTTTGGGTAATTATTTTCTTTGAAAATTACGGTACTTTTTTTTGGAAAGGGACATTTTGAAATTGGTTCTTTTATAGAAAATTAAATTTTTTTTGGTAATTCGTTGCCAATAGTTTTGGTACTGTTTTTTTTGGTAAAAATAAAAATTTTTTGGTACTTCTTTTTTGAAAATGAGCGGTTTCGGTAATTTTTCTCTTGGAACATGTACTTTTTTTATTAATGCTTTTCGGTACTTTTTTTGAAGAAGGTACTTTTTTTGAAGAAGGTACTTTGTTGAGATTTCGTTTTCGGTACTATTTTTTTTTTTTTTGATAGATGGTACTATTTTCGGAAAAATGGACACTATTTTCCGAAAAACGAGGAGTTTTTCCACTTTTTGGAGTTCTACGTTAGAATATCCAAAAATCACTTCTTAGTGGAGGTCTAAGTCGGAGGAGGAACATATGTACCAAATTTCAAGTTCCTATGTCCAGAGGTATTGGCTGAGCTATGTTGAATCACTCAGCCCTCAGTCACTCAGTCACGCTACTCTTATAAAGTTATAGATAGATTACTATTGAATAATTTGCAACTTTTTGTACAACCTGTCTTTGTAATGTAAAATATATTTTCTAATATACTTACATAGGTACGCTTAGCCTAAGCGAATGAGTGACTTACATGTATTTTGTTTTTATATTGCATGTATTTTGTTATTGTTTCTTCTTTGGTGTGAAGAAAAACGTCATCTAAAAACAGGGTATAAATTTACCAACCATTTTTTTTTCAATTTGCAGTTTCTCAAATTTCTCGGTTTCTATATTTACATTACATACTTAATTGTTTTATATAAAATTGCCTTTTCTAAATTTTTCAGGATATTTTTAATGGATTTACAATTTTAATACAAAAATGCACAAAGTTTAGTTTACGCATAGTGATAAAATTTAATTTTTGTTTAGCAAACATAGAAATTATAAGGATAAAACTAAACATTTGCAATTTTCAATTCCTTGCAATACCGAAGGCATATCCTGAACATACCACCGACATGATTCTACCTAAATGAAAGACAATTTTGTGTAGATTTTTTTTTTTTTTTTTTAAGTATTTTCATTTTTTAAAGATAATTTTTACAAATTTACAATTTGATGCCCCAGCGCCTTAAAGGCTTTATAGAGGCAAAAAGGCAACTTTATATATTACATTAAAAGAGAAAAAACAGAAAAAAAAAATATATATAAACAAATATACAGTATCATTTTAAAGATATTTAGAGAAAAACAAAAAAAGATTCATATACATTAGATTTCATAATTACATTAACTACATTAGAAGTGTTTCTATATTTTGAAGTAAGTATTCTTTTAACTGATTTTTAAACATTGAAATAACATTAATGTTTCGATAATTTACAGGCAATTGATTATATTCAAAAGGCCCAGAAAATGAAATTCTTTGCTTAGTCAAATCAAGGCGACATCTTCCAAAACTTAAATTATGAGCTTGTCTAGTATTTCTTTGCGTACGAGCCAAATTATGAGAAAATTGTACAGATCGATGTTGATTGTCTCTCAGAGTCTTAAACACGTACATCAAAACTTTTTGTTTATACAAGCCTCGTATTGGCAGTATATTTTTTGCATATCTTTTAAACAAATTTAACGTTGAATATCTCAGAGGTAGATTAAATACAAGTTTTAAGGCTTTATTTTGGGCAGATTGACGTGACTTTAAGGAATTATTTATTCTAAAACCATATACAGCAGGAAGATAAGTAAAATGTGAATGTACAAGAGACTGATAAATAAGTAACTTTGTATCGCAGTTAAGCTTATTTCTAAACTTATATAGTATTCCAATGCCAGGGGAAACTTTTGCTTTAAGTGAAAGTATATGCTCATCCCATAACAAATTTTGATTTAAGACAACGCCTAAGTATGTTACCATATCAGATTCGTTAATAGCGATTCCATCAACATGTGCAAACATCTTCTCATCATTTTTTAGATTGTATGGTTTAAATCTTACAAACTAAGTCTTGGAGGGATTAATAACAAGTCTGTTGCATTTCGAAAATTCCGTTAGTATAGCTGCATCATATTCAATCTGTGTTTTTAGAACTTGTGAGTATTTATAAGGATAAAACAAGCATACATCATCTGCATACATAAATAACTTGCCGTTAAAGCCAATATTTTTTAGATCATTGATAAAAATTTTGAACAGTAAAGGACCAAGGACACTTCCTTGCGGAACTCCACAGGTTACTGGTAACATTGTGCTTTTCGACTCACCAACTTGAACGAACTGAACCTGTTTGATAAATAACTTCGGAAGATGTCCAGAGTTTTGTTCGAAACTCCTATAATATTAAGTTTTTTTATTAAAATATCATGGTTAACCAGATCAAAGGCTTTAGAATAATCAAAGAACACTCCTGCCACACCGCTGCAGCCACCATCAAGCTCTCCACAAATATAATCAACCACAGTAACAACAGCTTTCTCAGTTCCAGAACCTTTTTTGAATCCGAATTGTCTTTCGAATAAAATATTATTTATATCTAGATAGTTTGAGATTTGTTCAAAGATAAGTTTTTCAAAGACCTTGTCCACAATCGATAAAAGAGATATTGGTCGAAAACTTTGTATTTTATTTGATCCAGCAATTTTAGGTATGGGAATTATCTTATGTATTTTAAGAACATCTGGATATTTTCCTTCTTCAATCATTTTATTAAACACATCAGTTTATATATTAACAATTAAATGTTTCCTTATTAGTAACATATTTGAGTTACGCTATCATATCCAGGAGATGTATTGCACTTTAGATTGTCTACTATACTTCCAACTTTAGCATTATCGACTCTTTCCAAAATAAAAGTTGTTCTCTGTGGTATTAATGTCCGAAATATGTCAATGTCGTCATTAGAATTATTTGCATTGATAGCGTTCATAGTTTGTACTGCACTAATGAAGAAATCGTTAAATTCTAAAGCTTTATCTTTTTCCTGACATAAAACAGTTCCATCTTCAGTTACAATATTTTTTATACCATGACTATTACGGCCTAACTCCTTGTTTAAAAACTGCCACGTTTTCTTAGTATCACCACAAAAGCTCTTTAGTTTATTCATGTAATACTCATTCATTAATTGGTTATTACATATTTTAATGACTTTACTAATTCTTTTAAGCCGCTCAGATACTAACTTATTTTTGCTATTTTTCCTTCGAGCTCGAAGTAAAGTTTCTTTAAAACAAATTAATGAAAGAAGGTTGTCTGTCATCCAAGGAGTAAGTTTCTTACGTGCACACATTTGTCTATTTGACGTTGTTATGTGAAGTAACACAGCCTCTGATAAAGTATTTATTAAATTCTCACAGATAATTGATGAACTATAAGTCAAATTTTCATTCTGTAGATTATCATCTAAATAATGTCCCAGTTGTTCATAATCAACTTTGAAACTCTTTTCGGTTAAAACGTTCTGCTTCACTAATGCAGTTCCAAACCCACAATATATTATATTATGGTCACTTAGTCCATTTTCAATAGAGTTCACAAAAACATCACGATTTATATTAGTAAAAACAAGATCAATAGCCGTTTTACTTTGAGGCCGTGTTACCAGATTATGACAGGAAAACATATCAAACTCGGAAAACAGATTAAGCAATGAAATACTACTACAGTCGTTAGATAACAAATCCACGTTAAAGTCTCCCACAAAAAGGTAAGGAGTGCCATCCCTGCAAAAAATTTTCAAAAAGGTAAGCGGGTTTGTAATCAAGCATATTGGACAGAACGCATTCCCTACTAGATTACCTACTCGATTCTTTTAACAGGGCGTGAGACTACAATAATTGATTCTTTAGAATTGATTATTTTTTTTACCGAAGAACTATTTACTTTATATTTGTAAGAACTACATACATTTTTTAATAAAGAAATAGTTCCATTGTAAAACTACGAAGTACTTACACAAAAAAAAAATAGTTCCCTAAAAAAAATAAGAAAATATGAAGTATAAATTAGCGCGTCCCTAATTTATACCTAACCACAGTTTACCAAAATTTAGGCAACATGCAATTTCGGTTTTTAGTATTATTTTCCAGCAAATAAAAATTTGTTTCAACAAAAATATATAAGATAAATTCTTTAAAATTGTATAACTTCTTTTTTCAAAATGAGGAAGTACTTCCAATAAAGTCCTTTTATTAAGAAAAAGTATATGATTACTTCTTAAGTTGAAAAACTTATACACATATATTTTCTTTTAAGTAAATAATTATTTTGTTATTGAGTTCATGCTTTCAGGTTTAAATTTAAAGAATTGATTACAATTGATTTGATTACAATACTACTTGATTACAATACTTGATTACAATACTACTTGCTTTTTTGATGGAACGTTGGAATGTGTTTGGTATTGCAGTTACTAAATTTGGCAATGGGATATGTAAGCAAGTGTGGGCATCACCTTCTTTTTGGAATGTGTAATTTTTTCCTGGGATTAGACAAAATCAGTAAATGTTCAAGTTTCTTTAAAAAATCCGCAAAAATACATTTTTGCGATCTATAAATAGATATAATTACTAATGGCTTATTCATGATTTTAAGATCTGGTAACTCTATTGACACAGCATCCAAAAAGCCTTCACTGGAATTTGCTTTAACATTGAATTTTAAACAAGACTGAATAAAAACCGAAGTTCCGCCGTATCCATCCTTTCTACAACAATGAACAACCTTATAGCCGGGTATTGAATACAGATTCTTTAAATTATTATTGAACCAGGTCTCCTGAATTGCGATTATATCAGGAAGTCTTGCAAGTTGACTAATTTCATATTTAAATTTATTAAATTTACCAATTGAAGAAACACTTCTAATATTAACAGATACTATATTTAAGTTTTTTGAGCATTTTTTATTAACGTACGAATTAAATAGTTTAACATTTTTAAAATATTTAGAATTCATTAAAGGATTAAAAAAAGAAAATAATAAAAACAAAATTTATAAATATAATTTTTTTTTTTAAAAGAAAAAATAATTTTATGAACTCAAGGAGCCTCATCATCCTCACCATCATCTTCAACATCAACTTCTTCATCACTAGTTTCTTCTATCAAAACAGTATTAGCACGGGTTTTTCTAACGCTTCCACCAGAAGCACCAATTAACATTTTTTCAACTTCATCCATTGATTTAATCTTTATTTGTTTAGTTTTTTCATTTTTTTAGCAAATATATTACCACCTCTAGAGTACACAAACTTATAACCAACGTGTTTTAAAGTTTTGGCGTGATTAAAAAGTTTTAACGATTCTTTGCTGAGAAAATCATTAATAAATACTTTATTTAAATCTTCAATTTCTTTCAATTTAGCTTTTTTATCCATAAAAGCCGTTTTACTTTTCTTAGTTACAAATTTTATAACAAGAGACTTTTTTGTGTTCTCCTTACTCTTTGTTGTATTATTTTTGTTTTATTATTGTTGTTTTTTAAAAAATAACAATCTTCAATTTCATCCTCACATATACTAGCTCCATTTTGCTTTGCTAAATCCAAAACGACCTCTAAAGGTTTAGTGGTTTCATCTTTTACTTCCACTCCATTTACAATGCAATTTTTTTGCACTCTTACATCGTTTAAATATTTAACAGATGATTTTAATTTATTAACCTCGTTACGAAGCATTTTATTTTCTTTTTGTAATGAATCAATTTGGGTTTTATTTTTTGCAACTCCCTTTCAAATTGTATCATATTGGGAGGACATAAACTGAATTGTCTCCCTAATATCACTCAGCTGATTTAGTTGTGTTTTGATTTGTGCTAGTTCACTCGCTACAAAATTATTGTCAGCTGGTAAACAGAAATGACATTTATATTCGAGAGAATCATCATTTAACAATTTATGAATTTGCTTTTTATCCATCTTCGTGCATACAGAATGTAAGGTTTTATTGCAAGCATCACACTGGAATTTATCTTCACTTTCCAATATTTCAGTTCTACATTGCAAGCAAACTATTTTATTTTTATGGTTTAAACTTTTGCGAGTTTTTCCCACCATTGTTCTTTTATTACCACAAAGAGAGTATAAAATTCTCTTCACTTTAATAACAGTTTTTTTTATGTATATAACGATTTAAAAACAAAATTTATTATTAATATATTTCTTTTATCTTCTGCAAGTATTATGACGTTTGATCACGACGGGGTTGCCAGACTTTTATATTTATATTCTTAAAATTATGATTTTTCTATTAAATTCCGAAAACTGAAGCAAAATATACGACAAAATGGCGTAAATGATATACATATAAAAACAGTAATACATAATATGTATATGTATTACATATATCAAAAACTGTTAATAAGAAGAAAAAACGTGGAAGATTTGGATTCAGCGTACCTAGGTTTACTAAACAATATGTATTTAGAAGAGATATTCTGGAAAAAAGTGTAATCACTTTCGACATATTTGTAAAACATTTTCACAGTGAGTGGACGTATTTTTACTTTGCTCTAAAATAAATTATCGTTTTTTAACTAATAAACATAAATAAAAGTTAAAATAAATACAAAAATAACAAGCGAAATATTTGTGCATTTATATGTGCTAAAAAAATATATATTTAAAAGATTATACACAAAAATATAATAAACAAACTAAAATAAACCAAAAATTATTAGCTGTTTAATATTGTGACAGAAAAAAAATAACAAAAAAAACACATAATACAAAGCAAGCAAACAAGAGTGTTAGTGTATGAGTTTCCCTAACTCAAGTGAGAGCCAAGTAAAGGAGAATAACAATAATGGTTACTTCTCTTACAAGGCAGTAGAAAATAATGAAAAAGAAACTAGTAAGCAAGTGAAAAAAGATGATAGCTCTTATTTAAGCGCCAAACCAATACAACGAACAAGATCGTTGTCACCTAATGTAATAATTCACTCATCCCTATTAACAAGGCAGACAACAAATACAAGTTGTGGGAATAATAAAATTAACACCGAGGTACTCAAGCACCCTAGTGAAACAAATAAAGTGTCGGCAATAATGGCATCTAACGGCGCTATACCCAAAATCATTAATGCTAATATTAATGATTCGAAGGATAAAATTAATAATAATAATACTATTAATAATAATAATAATACTAATAATTATAATAAAAACACTAATATTTTTAATAATAGCAGTGCAAAACCCCAAGTCCAAACAGGCATGGACAGATATATAACAGTAACCAAAAGGAAGTCGAGTCCTAGAGCTTTACGCCAAGAACCAACTTCTAAATTTCATAAAAATTCCTCAAGCTCCCAGCTTATATCAATCCCCGTAACTGAAAATAGATTTTCAATTCTTGCACAGACAGATGATGAAGAAGCTCAACCAGTTAAGGAGCACAGGCCTCCCCCAATCTACTTGCGTGAGCAAACTTCAAACGCAATAGTCAATAGCTTATCAAAATTAGTAGGCAAAGATAATTTTCACGTAGCTTCCCTTCGAAGAGGAACAATTCAAGAAACCAAGGTGCAAACTTACTTGGAAAAAAATTACAGGCTCATAGTAAACTATTTCGACTCTGAAAAGAAAAGCTATTATACTTACCAGCTTAAAAGCGCTAAAGGCTTAATAGTTATTATCAAAGGTATAGACAGCTCTGTCCCACCTAATGAAATAAAGGATGCCCTTGAATCCGAAGGATATGAAGTGAAGTCTGTTCACAATATCCTGAACAGGGAAAAAATTCCCCAGCCTCTTCATAGAGTAGAGATTGCATTTAACGCTTCTCTTCTGAAAACTAAAAATGCAACCCATCCAATATATGACTTGAGATACCTTCTCAATCGAAGAATTTTGGTGGAGGAACCATTAAAACGCAAAGATCCTCCCCAATGCCTAAACTGTCAAGAATTTGGACACACACGCTCTTATTGCAAATTGCCATCTGTTTGCGTTATTTGTGGTGATATACACAAAAGCTCGGAATGCACATTTTCCAAAACGGACCCGAAAAATAAAAAGTGTAGTAATTGTGGTCATAATCATACTGCTAACTACAGAGGCTGCGAAGTCTTCAAGAATCTTAGGAATAAGAAACCCACAAGAAAACCTGTTTATGCTCAATATCAGGCTTCAAATTTCCCAAGCCTTAAACCTAGTACTCAAGCTAGAACACAGAACATTCCATATGCACATAGGTTAGAAGAAGCTCCCCAAATGCCTTACAACGCTAGTGCCAGGACTAGAAATTCAGAAAATGCCAATGCACAAAACTCTTCGTATGCAAATGCTTTAAAAGGGGCTCCACAAAAGCCTAACGGTGCTAGTGCTCAGGCTAGAAATCCACCTAATTCAAAGTCGTATGCTCATACGTTTAAAGAAGGACCCACTTCACCAAACAATAACTCTCAGAACTCTATAGAGAACCTTATACAGACAATGAACAGTTTCATGTCTAATATGCAAAGCATGTTTCAGGAGATGATGAAAAACCAGAACATGCTTTTGCAAATTTTGCTAAATAGAAAATGAATTACTTGAAAATATGTTTCTGGAACGCTAACGGGCTGTCCCAACATAAGCACGAAGTAGAACATTTCCTGCGCGAGCAGGAAATTGACATACTTTTGGTTTCCGAAACCCATTTTACTCTAAAAAACTGCTTTAGAATAAATGAATATTTCACTTATGACACTAAAAACCCCAGTGGAAGAGCTTGTGGTGGTACGGCTGCTATTGTACACAAAAGTGTAAGGCATTTCCCAATGCCGGAATTCAGGGAGGATTTTATCCAGGCTACCTCAATCAATCTCGTTGATTTCAAGATTATAATATCCTCAGTATATTGCCCTCCGAGGCATACAATTGATCAAAATAAATTTATCGAATTCTTTTCTACACTAGGGCCAAAATTCATCGCAGCTGGTGACTATAATGCCAAACATACCTTTTGGGGTTCCAGACTTGTAAATCCAAGGGGTAGACAGTTATTGAACACTATAATGTCGAAAAAGCTAGATGTCATATCTAGCGGCCAGCCCACTTACTGGCCCACAGATTTTAATAAGAAACCAGACCTAATTGACTTTGCTGTCATAAAAAATATTAAAAGGGAACAATTGTCAGTGAGCCCTTCACTGGATCTATCCTCGGACCATTCGCCAACATTCCTTAAATTGTACACTGGACCTACTAATGAAATCATTAATTCAAATTTCTATCCAAATAGAAACACAAACTGGCTAAAATACAAAATGTATGTGAGCTCTCACCTACAACAAAATATCCCTCTAAGAAACTCTGTTGATATCCAATTAGCTGTAAATCACTTCACTGATGTTGTGACTGCTGCAGCTAGAGTCGCTACTCCACTGGGCAAATCTAGGAAAGTTAATTCTTTTAAATCCCCTGGCGATATACAGGCTCTTGTTAGGGAAAAAAGAAGGCTTCGGAGACAATGGCAGGAATGCCGTTCCCCGGCTCTAAAAGCTCAACTAAACCTATGCCAAAGGAGGTTACGAGCTTTATTGAAGGAAAATAACGAATCTGCTCTCAAGAACTATCTCAGTAACTTGGATCCAACAGCTAAAACGGATTACAGTTTATGGAAAGCTGTACGAAAACTGCAATGTCCAATTGCATACGAGTCTCCAATACGACTCGAAAATTGCACTTGGGCTAAAAATACAAGCGAAAAAGTAAATGCGTTTGCTAATCACTTAGAAAATGTATTTACCCCAAATGATACAAACTCTTGTATCAGTCCACCAATAATCAATGACACTATCACTTGTCCTATAAAATTTCGATTCCCATCGATCAAATCTGCTATTGCAGATCTTGATACCGGAAAGTCACCAGGAATTGACCGTATATCCGCTACTATGATAGTTAATTTGCCTGTTTCAGCTATTAGGATCATTTTTATTTAATGCCATATTACGCTTAGGCTTTTATCCATCCTCATGGAAAGTCTCCGAAATAGTAATGATTCCTAAACCGGGTAAAGACGTTAGCCAAGTTACGTCATACCGGCCCATAAGTTTACTCTCCATTCTGTCAAAGTTGTTTGAAAAACTCTTCCTTCGAAGTATAACTCCGTATCTCTCAGAACAACAGATTATCCCTGATCACCAGTTTGGATTTAGGGGGGGGGGGGGGCACGGTACCATTGAGCAAGTGCACAGAATAATTACACTTATTAGATCGGCATTTGAGAACAAGCAATATTGTTCTGCGCTTTTTATTGACATCTCTCAGGCTTTCGACAAAGTCTGGCACGAAGGTCTAATATTTAAAATTACAGAAATGCTACCTGAGAACACTCACAAGCTTCTTAGAAGTTATTTGACTGACAGAACTTTCAAAGTTCGATCAAAAGAAGTATTTTCTAATTCAAAAAAAATTTCTGCTGGTGTCCCCCAAGGTAGTATATTAGGGCCGCTCTTATATACTATATATACAGCAGATATGCCTACTAAATCAAACACTCACACCTCTACTTTTGCGGACGATACTGCATTTGTGAGCGTTAACCAGAATCCGATGGTTGCATCCGAAAAACTACAGTCTCATATTCATGAATTAGAACATTGGCTGCAAAGGTGGAGAATAAAAGTTAATCCCACAAAATGTGTTCACATAACATTTTCCCTTAGGAGACAAAACTGTCCTCTAGTTACAATTAACAATGTCAGTATTCCGGAGCATAATCATGTCAAATATCTGGGGATTCACCTAGATCGTCGTCTTACATGGACCAACCATATAGAATCAAAAATAACCCAGATTAAATTAAAATCTGCTCAGATGCAGTGGCTTATAGGTCCACATTCACCTCTTGAATTGGAATACAAAGTGCTTTTGTATAAGTCTATAATCAAACCGATATGGTCATATGGCATACAGCTATGGGGAACGGCCTGTGCCTCCAATATCCAAAAACTGCAGAGAAGACAGTCAGGGCTTTTACGACTAATAGTTGGTTCTCCATGGTACATCAGAAATGACAACATCCATAAAGACTTGAACATTCCCACTGTTCAAGATGAAATAGAAAAGTACTCAATTAAGTACGTGAGGAAACTAATCGATCACCCTAACTCGCTTGCAAGAGATCTATTGCTATTTGAAGGACATCGGCGGCTAAGACGAAGTGATACTTTGGACCTAGCCAGACAGAATGGTCCCCTGGTCAACTAATTGAAAGACTAACATTTAGGCTAAGTTTTGAATACAAAATTATGGTGATTGCATTGGCAATAACCACTATATTATTAAATTAGGTTAATAAAATATAAAAATAATAAAAAAAAAAAAAAAAAAAAAAAAAAAAAAAAAAAAACTTTCGACAGTTTAGGTTTGATTTTGTTCTATAAATAGATATGACAAATAAAAAAATGTAATTCAAATTTAGTACACACAATTTTAATATAGAAGGACTCCTTTTAGGGATCGCGGTTTAAATCTAAACTACAATTTTTTTTATACTTCTTACACTTTTTAATGCTAAAATAGGCATAAGCAAATTGTTAAAACTAAATTTTTGGATGAAAAAAAAAAATATATTAAGAAATGAAAAATTTTAAATTTGATAAATTATCGAAATCAATAAAATTTTTAATGAAAATATGTATTCGAGAATTTTAAAAATAGTGGTATTAGTTCAAATCAATTCTTTATTGAGAAGCATGATCGAAAAAAGTTCTAATGAAAGAGCTGTCTCGAAAATTTGCAGACTGGGAATGCACACAAGCTAAATTTTGCATTTTTGCAATAACCTGGTCCGATTTTTTGGCAATGGAAGAGGCAAATCAAGCCCGATTGCTTTGAAAGGTGTTGGTGATATCAACAAGTTACTTAATTAAATAAAAAAAAAAACTCTATGCAATATCTTGTTCACGCTCAATATAAAATGCCTCTAAAGCTGTAAATTATGAAAAACGTGCTTTTAATAAATTTTTGGTCAAAAAGGTAGCCAGATTCTTTTGCCTAGAGTTTAAAAGTAGCTTTAGCAACACATAATTTTTATATTTTTCTAAAAGACTACTAAATATAATTGCGTTTTATGGAAACTATATTCCCCAGCTGGTTATTGTTCTCGCCACAGACCGCTCCGAATTAGACAATTTTTTTACTCAAATTTCAACTTTAGCCAACTCTTTATCTGAGTGCACCATCGAAATGGGAAAATGGAAAACTGGGGCTAGCCCTACAATTTAATCCAAATAAGGCTAATGCTATCGCCTTTTTTAATATCGCTTCAAATGTGGGCAAGAGAGCAATCAATGTAAAAATTTTCATTCTAGGAAATATTGTACAGTTTTTTGAGAATTGTGGGATTTCCTTTAGTCCAATTTTTTTCTGCTTTAATAAAAACAATAGCAAGGTTCAGCTTAGTATTAAATTTCATTACAATGCGTTCATTAACAAATATTTTTTTGCAAAATAAAAATTTAACATTTTCACAAAAATTTAAATATTTTTTGACGAATATCTGTAAATTATTTTCGATTTGATTGAAACTTAGCACATAATATTCAGATCTGATTCCATGAAAATGTGTCAAATTTGGAGAAAATGGGTTAATATTTAGATTTAGTTGTTTTGCTATAAATTACACCATATAAAATTTCGGTTTACCGTTTGTAGGTAAACTACAAATTCAAATTCATCACATCTTCATAGAATCGGATCTAAATATTATGTGAGAAGTTTCAACCGAATCCGAATTTTTGTTTTAATTTTTGTGAAAATGTTAAACTTTTTATTTGCAATAAAATATTTGTAAACGAACGTATTGTAATGAAATTTAATACTAAGATGAACCTTGCTATTTTTTTTTTTTTTTTAAAAGAGAGGCAACACTCAGGAAATACTTCCTATATTTAGCGCGTTGCTTTCTTTGGAAAGGGATAGTATAGAGATGAAAGGTGGGGAAAGATGAAGGGCTTCAGACATGGCAACACTGTAATTGCGCGAGATGATAAGTCTTAGAACAGTTGTTGCTCGCCACCTGATGGAGAGTTGGCGAACTTATTGAAGCTTTTTTGGTTCATAGCCCTGATTCATTATTTTACTTCGGTGGGGTTAATTGCTATGGGAACACCGAAGGTGGACATTGCGATACGTATGAGGGATAGAAAAAACTCATACATATTAATTTGATGTTGCCGGCACCGGGGATCGAACCCGGGACCTTCTGTGTAAAAGTCCAACACGCTAACCATTAAAGCAGAAAAAATGTAAACAATTTCCTAAAATGGGATTTTTTACATTAATTGCTGCCTGGACTGAATTAAAGGATCACTACCGTTTTTCATTTTCCAATTTCGGTGGTCACTCAGAGATAAAAAGTTTGTTAAAGTTGAAACTTGAGTAAAAAAATTATCGAATTCGGAGGGGTCTGTGGGGAGAACAATAACCAACTGGGGAATATAGTTCCCATAAGACGCAACTATATTTAGTAGTCTTTCAGAAAAATATAAACACTATAGGTATTTCTGAAGAAACTTAATCTGGAGGCAGAAAGAGTCTTGCTAAATTTTTAACCAACAAATTACTAAAAATTCTAATTTTTATATAATTTACATGTTTAGAGGCACTTTATTTTAAGCGTGAACAGGATATTTCATTGAAGTTTTTTTTTGTTTCATTAACTATCTTGTTGTTAATATCACCAACACTTTTCAAAGCAATCGCACTTGATTTGCCGTTTTCATTGCCAAAAAAACCGGACCAGTTTATTGAAAAAAGGAAAAATTAAGCGTATTTGAAAATTACATTATTTAATTCGGAAATTACATGCAGATAAATTTGGCAAGCTCTAAAAATTTTTAAATACCCGAGGTGTCCTACTTTCATCAGCGCCTGATTAAGTTTAACATTACGATGATTATGGCTGTGTGAAGTTTCATGGCAATCCGACCAGGCAGTAAGAATTGGTTGATTTATTTCCAAAATATTTGTGATACACCCCACTGTGCATTAGTGAGAAGTAGAAAGAAACAAAATTCTGTAAAAGTACCATAACTTTGTCAATTTTCAACCGATTTTAACAAATTGAGACCCATTTACTTAGTATAGCACTAAATTTATGAATACTGTTGCTTTAAAAGAAGATTCCAAAAAACACTTGTAGAAGTTGAAAAAGTTTAAGTAGAATGAATAATTGTAATTATTACATACCGGGCAAGTTTAAAATGGCACGAAAAAGTTGATCATGGTATCCCGAGTAAAAAATTTATATATTCTATTATGTGTTCACATCTTAAAAATATTCTAATATTATATTATATATGCTGTCATGTAGAGCCATATATTATTATATGTTCCTTACATGGTAACATATCTAACGATATATTATTATATAATGACCTTCATAAAATAAGATATTATGCAGATATGCTATACATAATAGGATATAGATTTAATACCATTCTATGACATTTTATATGCTTATATATGTATAATACAATTTAAGACACAATTATATATAATAGCAAAATTATATATGATATATACTCTTATGTCATATATGGTATAAAACTTTAAGTTTGCAACACTTTTTTTAATGGCGGGCATTTTGTCAGCTGTCAAGTGATTTGTGTTTAGTTTGGTTTGGCATTTCAACATAAATAGACTGACGCCTGAGTTAAGTATGTTGATTGAAACTCTTAGTTTTACAAGTTTTAATTATATATTGTTTTATTAATTTTTAAATAATTTTATTTTAAAAATACAAAAATGATTTTAAACGATATTTTAAAAATACAAAAATGATTTAAACGATTGACTTGTTCACTACCCGGTCCCTTTGTAAGTGAATTCAAAATCTCAAAATCGATCTTATATATTAAATAGTCAGTATTGATTAAAAATCAATATTGCTGATCGATACCATTTGAACAAAGAAAAATCATTGTGCCACTTACAAGCAGAACTTGTATGTTGCAACAATGTCTGGGTTTTTTGATTAAACATCAACTTTAGGCAAATTCTGTAGTTGTTAAAAAACTACTTTGCTTTAGAAAAAGGGCATTGTTCTTTGTTACAATTTAATAAGAATTTCAAGTGTGTCAATTTACTTAAATCGTAAAAAAGCATAATTATCTGGAATTTTAAAAGACCGTACTTTAAATATGTGAAATTATTAATTGTAACAAAGCAGAACCGTCCGAATGAAATCTTAATAATAAATAGTAATAATTATAATAATAATGATAATAATAATGATAATAATAATAATAATAATAATAAAAATAATCAAAATAATATTAATAGTTGAGATATTGATGGTTATGGTTGAGGTGCCGTAACTCCTCCCCCCTTAGAGTAGAGTGAAGGCCACAATGAATTAATTGGGGCTGAAACGGGAATTGGAGTGGATGTTGTGTAAATTATTTGCTTTCTCTATGATATTGATGCAATTATTATTATTAGGACCAATAATATAAGTAGTGCAGTATACATTGACATGTTGTTATGTTGTTGATGTTATCAATGTTGAGTTGTTCGAGTGATGTCAATGTAGTTACTTTAGTTGTGTAATTTGCTCTAATTGTTGCGTTGTTGCTTGGTATAAGGTTCACCTTATCCCAAAATGTGGATGTCTCATCGTAGTAGATAATATTATTTATTTCGATGCTACAATTTTTGAAAAATATTACACCAGTGCCTTTAATTTCTACTGGAGATTTATTTCTGCAAGTAGATTTTATTAGTAATTTCGGGCTATTTATAAATACTATAAAATTATTTTCAATTTGTAAGATTTTATTTATCTTCCCCATTTTTTTTTTATGTTCCTCCATTAAAAAGTGGTCCCAAGCATGATGAATCTTCCATCAGTTCCTCTTGAAGCGAATTGCAGTGAAATATGTTTTCCACCCTGGGGCAAATGCTCGTGAGTTTGTGTAATTTGTGTGTATTATGTAATATAAATGAAGGAATGATTAATTCTTTAGTGTTATTAATTGGTAAAGGTATGACATGAAAAAGTTTGTATTTTTCTTTACTTATTATAGGAATTTTGAAATTAAATATGATATTTGTGCCATTATAAAAGGCTTGTAGTTCAAGTAATTCGTATATGTGTTGGTCTGAACCCAAGAAATTCTCATATTCAGTGAGATTTCTTAAGCTATTTTCACCCGAACCCAAGGAACTCTCATATTCAGTGAGGCTCCTTAAGTTTTCATTTTCCCTATTTGAACTCAAGAAATTCTCATATTCAGTGAGGTTTCTTGAACTCGAGGAATTGTCATATTCCATGACGTCTTGTCTATTTGGGAGATTATCATATTCCATGATGTCTCTTATTCTAGCAAGTTCCTCAGTATTCAAAATGTATTTCGAGATAATATTAAGTTTAGCGAGAATAATCGCTTCCCCTATGTTTGTAATATGATTATACAATAAATCTATATTACAATTTACCCTATTCAAATATTGCATTTCCGAGATATCCTTTAAGTTCTTATCAATTCTATTTGAGTTAGCCATGAAATTTCTCAATATAACCTCTTGTTCGGTATTTATATGTTCCGTTATATTTCCGAATCTCTCAATTATCTTAGTATTCAAAAGTTGTTGTCCCTTTAAGTTATTTTTTGACAAAATATTTTCTTTATGCATTGTCTTTATTTCCATATCAATTTTTTTTTTTCATCTTCAGCATCCATGTTTCCCGTTATGAATTTAATTGCTGATCCAAGTCCGTTAACAAGCCCTCTTCTTGTGCGTTTAAATGGTAGAAGGGTGTTGAGTCTATTCCTGAGTTCATTAATTTTAAAATCTGATACCGACAAAAGACTTTGCATTTCCTCATTTTTTTAATGATTTTTCAATGAATCAATAGTTTTAATTCAACTCTTCATGCTAGAAACGTAGTCGTCGAGATTAACAATATGTATTAAATTACGATAGCCTTCCTTTACTCGTGCTGGTCCCAAGTCGAATTTCATTATTCTTTGATTATCGTCTACATTCTGAATTTTGATGACTTGCCCAGTTGTTAATGCAAGTCTGAAACGAAACAAATAAAAATCATGAGAGATTTTCGAATTTTCGTCTGGTTTGAAGTCTTGTTTTATGAGTCTTTTTGTCCTTTTGAGTCAGAACTGTAACGTTATTACCGGCTCTGATTTTATGTTCTGAAAATCTTGGTGTCAACTTATTCCGTCTACATTCTTTCCGTAGAACTATCTCATTGACCCTTCTTTCCGTTGGTTTGGATCTTCCTTTATTTAATTTATCAATTCTCTTTTCCGTTTGTTTTTCCATCTGTTCTTTAATGGAAGGAAACAGTTTTTCCTGGAATTCATTAAGTTTTTGAAGATATTCATGTTCATTATTGAACTTTACTTGCCTATCAAATGTATATGGTCGGCCAAAAAATAATTCATACGGGGTTAGTTTCGTGGCCGAATGAATGGCATTATTGTAAGTTATAAGAACCTCACGAAAAATATCTTTGTGGTCAACTGGTAGTTTCAAACTTTTTCTTTTTGCCGTTACCAAACGATATATCTCCGTTAATGTGGAGTGTAGTCTCTCCACAGGAGAGTTACTGCTACTTTGTTGAAAGGAAGTAAAATGAAGATCTATGTTATATTGTTTACAATAGTCCTTGAATATATTCGAATTAAATTCAGACCCCTGATCACATACTATTTTCCTAGGAACGCCGTAAAGGGATACGAAATTATTTATGGCCTTAACCACCGAAAGGCTTGTTCTATTTGGAAGAGTCGAAGCGAAAGCAAATTTTGAAAATTTATCGATGACTGTCAAAATTTGTTCTTTATTTATTGCATAAAGATCAATGTGTATTATGTCCAAGGGTTTTAGGGGTGTCTCTGGTTTCATGAATTCTATAATTGGAGGACGCCTATCGTATTTTTGTGTGCGGCAAACGATACAATTATTTATTGTACGAGTGATCTTTTCCTTCATATAAGGAAAAAAATATTTTCTCTTCAGGTGTGTATGAGTTTCATTGATACCTCTATGATTATTATTTTCATGGTACGTTTTTATTGCGGTTTCCTGTGAATCTTCCTCTATTATATCTTCTAAGATTTCCATACTCCTAAGTTATTTGAAGAGTTTACTGTGGAAAAAATATTTAGAGTACACCGTTTGTACCATTTTGAATGTATCATCGTCTGTAAATATTACTGTGAGTTTGTTTGGTGGAAGGTATTTTTGAAGAATTTCAGTAATTTTTTCTTCGTCATATGCCTTTTCTTTAATTATTCGTCATTGTTTGTTTCGAAAAATAGTTGTAAGTGTCATTGATGAATTGGGACAATCCTTCTCCAATATCAACTGCAGATTAAATTCATTTAAAGCACGTTCAGAAATATAAATTCCGTCGTCCCACTTCTCGATGGACGAATGAATGGTCGAACCCTGTGTGCCTTGAACTGAAATTTTATCAATATTTTCCGGTGATATTTCTTCCGGAGAGATTATATCGTTATTGTTTATCTGAATTTCCTCTTTCCGACTTGTGTCCAATTTAATTCTGCTCAATGCATCAGCATTTGTATTAATTCTTCCCTTTTTGTATACAATTTCATACTCATATTCTTCTAATTTTAATCGCCATCTGATCAGTTTTGAGTTTGGTTCTTTCAAACTCATTAACCAAGTTAAAGGTCTATGATCCGTGACTATCAAAAATTTTCGACCAAAAATGTATGGTCTGAAATATTTTGTTGCCCAGACAATAGCCAATAGCTCCTTTTCGATCGTTGAGTAATTAGATTCGGTATCGGAGAGTGTGCGGCTTGCAAAACATACTGGTTTATCACTACCAACCGTTCCCTGTGATAGTATAGCACCTATTGCCACGTTACTTGCGTCTGTTGTTAAAATAAATGGTTTGGAAAAATCAGGGTACTGGAGGATTGGGTCATTAGTAAGTATTTCCTCCACATTATTGATAAATTCAAACAAGAGTTTTCGGTTCCCATTGTAAGGAACCT
This sequence comes from Delia radicum, assembly GCA_021234595.1. Lineage (NCBI taxonomy): Eukaryota > Metazoa > Arthropoda > Insecta > Diptera > Anthomyiidae > Delia > Delia radicum. The sequence goes on from CM037851.1 coordinate 118,420,699, forward strand.
CCGGTTGTGCCGGGTTTGAAGCTGGGCTAGCTCAGCTAGTCCAGCGGTCCTCGCATTAAATTTATAATGGTACGATCAAAAAAAATACACGTCTTGTATTATTCACTTCAAACAATTTACTTTATTAAATTATTATTGAATTTCCTTAAATGACACTTTATTATTTGCCTTAGGCCGTACACTTGCTTCCTTCGTGACGCTGCCTCGTGCTGGGGTAACGTTGCTCCTGGACCGGCTCGTGATCGTCGACCTAACCCTCCTGACCCTCTTTCCCTCACTCTACCACGGATGTTATCCGCCTTTCTTGGATGTTATCCAACTCCCTGGACTCCTAGGCTTCTGGTTGTAAAACCAGAATATCTCTTTAGCCCTGTGTCAGTGCCCCTAGCTCCTTCCGAGTTGGATGTTATCCAGTCGGCACTCACGGATGTTATCCGGACTCTTTCTGGTTGTTAACCAGACCCCTACGCTTATCTGGTTGTAAAACCAGAACCCTAAGCTGTTGCTTTGGTGTTACCAAACAACCTTAAAGTACACCCTATTCTATGCACTGCACTTTCTTTTATTTGTTAATTATCTTACCACCACGTTGTTCCGGTCTGTTGCTACGTCTTATTCGCTCGTCTGCTCAGCACCAAAAAGCCCCCGACTGTTGTTTGTCATGGCCTTTTATATCCCTCGCTAGCTACACACAAGTTGTTTTGTAGCCACCAAATACTCTCTTGTGTGGAAATGTCTAGTTGTCGTTGTTATAACCGGTTCGATTTAAACTGAGTGTCGTTGCCGTGGTGAGTTTTCGTCTGTGCTATTAGTGTGTGGTTTTTATGATCTCTTAGCTGTCAGTAGTTTTCCTCTTTGTATCTTCCCCATTTGTGGTTTCGTTTCTTGTCCCCTCTTCTCTTTGCGATCTCTCTTGGTGACTGTATTTCTCTTTGCTCCATTCCGTCTTCCTGAAAATATTTTAGGAATTCTGCCGCAGGTGGATGTAATCCTACCTCTCCCATAATGGGTGTTACCCATTCCACCCAATTATTT
>CM037851.1:118421833-118443041 GCA_021234595.1 Delia radicum
AGTTCACTTACGTGGCCTGTGCGATTCTTCCTTCGTCCCTCCTGGCGTAGCTCGACTATTACTGGGGACACAAACCGGTAAACGGTGTATGGGCCTTTAAACTTCGGCGCTAGCTTCGCCGCAAAGTTGTCCGCTGCGTTAGACATAGGATGTTCTTTGACCAGGACCAATTCTCCTACCCTAGGCTTCCATCGCCTACGTCTGAGGTTGAAATACCTTGCCATGATGTCTCTTATTCTAGCAAGTTCCTCAGTATTCAAAATGTATTTCGAGATACGAGAATAATCGCTTCCCTATGTTTGTAATATGATTATACTATAAATCTATATTATAATTTTACCCTATTCAAATATTGCATTTCCGAGATATCCTTTAAGTTCTTATCAATTCTATTTGAGTTAGCCATGAAATTTCTCAATATAGCCTCTTGTTCGGTATTTATATGTTCTGTTATATTTCCGAATCTCTCAATTATCTTAGTATTCAAAAGTTGTTGGCCCTTTAAGTTATTTTTTGACAAAATATTTTCATTATGCATTGTCCTTATTTCCATATCAATTTTTTTTTTTTCATCTTCAGCATCCATGTTTTCCCGTTATGAATTTAATTGCTGATCCAAGTCCGTTAACAAGCCCTCTTCTTGTGCGTTTTAAATGGTAGAAGGGTGTTGAGTCTATTCCTGAGTTCATTAATTTTGTAGTGTGTCCGTAAAATATTAATAAATTCAAGGTTATCACTCATCGCAACAAAACTATTAATTATCAAGTGTTCTTGAAACCCAATAACATAAGCACAAAAAGAAAGACCCAAATGAATGAAAACAAACAAAATAACCAAAAGAGTATTTTGTTACATTCAAGTGGTGTGCCAGTAATTTTACTATAATGTGTAAATGACACCAAAACAATTATTGCTTTGTTTCGTCATATGTAGAACACATGTGAAGGCCACCCAAATGTAATGATAAGACAATGCATAGGAACGAGTCATTGCATTGTGGGTCAGTGCATATGTTAGCATTTAGAAAGTATATAAATATTTGTAAATACGTTTTTTAGAGTTAGTATTATTAAGTTAGTCTTAAAGTGATAAAGTATTAAAGTCTTTAAAACATTAGTTGATAAGTGAATAATAAGCTCCATAAAGTTAAAGTTATGAAATAAAGAAATAATATAAACAATTCAATAAACTGTGTTATTTATAAAAGTGAAAATATAAAGAAGTGAAACCTCTATCCGGATACAGCACAATTTAAAATCTGATACCGACAAAAGACTTTGCATTTCCTCATTTTTTCCATGATTTTTCAATGAATCAATAGTTTTAATTCAACTCTTCATGCTAGAAACGTAGTCGTCGAGATTAACAATATGTATTAAATTACGATAGCCTTCCTTTACTCGTGCTGGTCCCAAGTCGAATTTCATTATTCTTTGATTATCGTCTACATTCCTGAATTTTGATGACTTGCCCAGTTGTTAATGCAAGTCTGAAACGAAACAAATAAAAATCATGAGAGATTTTCGAATTTTCGTCTGGTTTGAAGTCTTGTTTTATGAGTCTTTTTGTCCTTTTGAGTCAGAACTGTAACGTTATTACCGGCTCTGATTTTATGTTCTGAAAATCTTGGTGTCAACTTATTCCGTCTACATTCTTTCCGTAGAACTATCTCATTGACCCTTCTTTCCGTTGGTTTGGATCTTCCTTTATTTAATTTATCAATTCTCTTTTCCGTTTGTTTTTCCATCTGTTCTTTAATGGAAGGAAACAGTTTTTTCCTGGAATTCATTAAGTTTTTGAAGATATTCATGTTCATTATTGAACTTTACTTGCCTATCAAATGTATATGGTCGGCCAAAAATAATTCATACGGGGTTAGTTTCGTGGCCGAATGAATGGCATTATTGTAAGTTATAAGAACCTTACGAAAAATATCTTTGTGGTCAACTGGTAGTTTCAAACTTTTTCTTTTTGCCGTTACCAAACGATATATCTCCGTTAATGTGGAGTGTAGTCTCTCCACAGGAGAGTTACTGCTACTTTGTTGAAAGGAAGTAAAATGAAGATCTATGTTATATTGTTTACAATAGTCCCTTGAATATATTCGAATTAAATTCAGACCCCTGATCACATACTATTTTCCTAGGAACGCCGTAAAGGGATACGAAATTATTTATGGCCTTAACCACCGAAAGGCTTGTTCTATTTGGAAGAGTCGAAGCGAAAGCAAATTTTGAAAATTTATCGATGACTGTCAAAATTTGTTCTTTATTTATTGCATAAAGATCAATGTGTATTATGTCCAAGGGTTTTAGGGGTGTCTCTGGTTTCATGAATTCTATAATTGGAGGACGCCTATCGTTTTTTTTGTGCGGCAAACGATACAATTATTTATTGTACGAGTGATCTTTTCCTTCATATAAGGAAAAAAATATTTTCTCTTCAGGTGTGTATGAGTTTCATTGATACCTCTATGATTATTATTTTCATGGTACGTTTTTATTGCGGTTTCCTGTGAATCTTCCTCTATTATATCTTCTAAGATTTCCATACTCCTAAGTTATTTGAAGAGTTTACTGTGGAAAAAATATTAGAGTACACCGTTTGTACCATTTTGAATGTATCATCGTCTGTAAATATTACTGTGAGTTTGTTTGGTGGAAGGTATTTTTGAAGAATTTCAGTAATTTTTTCTTCGTCATATGCCTTTCTTTAATTACTCGTCTTTGTTTGTTTCGAAAAATAGTTGTAAGTGTCATTGATGAATTGGGACAATCCTTCTCCAATATCAACTGCAGATTAAATTCATTTAAAGCACGTTCAGAAATATAAATTCCGTCGTCCCACTTCTCGATGGACGAATGAATGGTCGAATCCTGTGTGCCTTGAACTGAAATTTTATCAATATTTTTCCGGTGATATTTCTTCCGAAGAGATTATATCGTTATGGTTTATCTGAATTTCCTCTTTCCGACTTGTGTCCAATTTAATTCTGCTCAATGCATCAGCATTTGTATTAATTCTTCCCTTTTTGTATACAATTTCATACTCATATTCTTCTAATTTTAATCGCCATCTGATCAGTTTTGAGTTTGGTTCTTTCAAACTCATTAACCAAGTTAAAGGTCTATGATCCGTGACTATCAAAAATTTTCGACCAAAAATGTATGGTCTGAAATATTTTGTTGCCCAGACAATAGCCAATAGCTCCTTTTCGATCGTTGAGTAATTAGATTCGGTATCGGAGAGTGTGCGGCTTGCAAAACATACTGGTTTATCACTACCAACCTTTCCCTGTGATAGTATAGCACCTATTGCCACGTTACTTGCGTCTGTTGTTAAAATAAATGGTTTGGAAAAATCAGGGTACTGGAGGATTGGGTCATTAGTAAGTATTTCCTCCACATTATTGATAAATTCAAACAAGAGTTTTTCGGTTCCCATTGTAAGGAACCTCCGGTTGTGCCGGGTTTGAAGCTGGGATAGCTCAGCTAGTCCAGCGGTCCTCGCATTAAATTTATAATGGTACGATCAAAAAAATACACGTCTTGTATTATTCACTTCAAACAATTTACTTTATTAAATTATTATTGAATTTCCTTAAATGACACTTTATTATTTGCCTTAGGCCGTACACTTGCTTCCTTCGTGACGCTGCCTCGTGCTGGGGTAACGTTGCTCCTGGACCGGCTCGTGATCGTCGACCTAACCCTCCTGACCCTCTTTCCCTCACTCTACCACGGATGTTATCCGCCTTTCTTGGATGTTATCCAACTCCCTGGACTCCTAGGCTTCTGGTTGTAAAACCAGAATATCTCTTTAGCCCTGTGTTATATATGTAAATAAAGTAATAACAAGATCGGGTGTTTTATATTAAAAGTTACTTTATTTGCTGTTGCCTAGTAGAATGCAAGAAAACGAGTGACCTGATAAAAAGAATAAATGATCTCTTAACCTATGTACATTTGTGGTTATTGTAACTCCACTTATGGATACATCTAAGCATTGAGTGTTATTAAAGCTTTAACTCATTGTCATACGATTCTGAGTATTTTAGTAATGAAGATGTTCCAAACAACAAATACAGTGAGTTACAAAAGTACACTAACTATTTTTATATACAATATTACATTTCTTCCTTTTTTCAAAAATAGTGTATAATATTAAGTAAAAAAAATATTTTTTTTTTTTTTTAAGAAATAGAAATTCATTTAGATTCATTTTGATAAATAGTAAAAATGTATACAATATTCAACTTCTGTAAAAAAAATACTTAAATTACTTAAAAAAAAAATTAGTTTGTATTTTATTACATTAATAAAATTACATAAAAAAATAGATTATAGTTTGTAATTTACAGTAGGCTTTTTCCTTAACCGATCTTTCAGAGGTACTTCTTCTTCTTTTTTAAAAAATTCTTCTGTATCCATAAATTCTTCACCTTCACTCTGAACTTGATGATTTTGGTTACCTTTAGCAAATGTTAGAACTATATCCTTATCAACTTTTTTAAGTTGATTTCTATGAGCTACTATACGTCTTTTATTGACTTCTATTAAATATAGAGTATTTGAAATAACTTTACAAATTGACCCTTTGATCCATTTTGCATCAGTATTTCCATTTGGATTCAAATATAATATTTTTTCTCCAACTTTTAAATGAAAATTGCTTGCTTTTGAGCTCTTTCCAAAAGCTTCTTTTTCTTTACTTTTTTGCATTTTATATTTTGTAGGTGTTAATATTATATTTGAAACCTGTTTGGAGCCACCATATGACAAAGGAGTTATTGGTTTAAAAGCTAACACAAGCTCACTTGGGCAAATACCAGTGACGGTTGTTGGAGTATTCCGATATTTAAATAAAAAATTGAAAATAATGTTTTGTATTGATAACTTTCTCACTTGATCAGACATAAAGTAAGCCTTTAAACTACGCTTAACAGTCTGCACACCACGTTCTGCCAATCCATTACTCGGAGGATGATATGCTGGACTAAACATTTGGTTTATACTATTACATTTCAAAAAGAATTTAAACTCCTCACTGCGAAATTGAGGTCCATTATCGCTAACCAGAATGTTACAGAATCCAAAATTTGAAAATATTAATTTCAATTTTTCTATGATGATAAATGTAGTTGTTTTTGACAAAATGTGCACATCAATCCATTTTGAAAAATCATCCACTATTATAAAAAAATCTGTGTTCTGAAACTGAAAAAGATCCACGTGTACCCGTTCAAAGGGATATGAAGTAGAAGGCCAAGTAAAATTTGGGCAATCTTTGGTTTTGTTTTGAACCTTTTGACATACTGAACAATTTGAAACAAATTTTTCAATATTTGCGTCAATTGACGGCCACCATACACAACTTCGAGCCAAAAGCTTCATACGTACAATACCAACATGGGTGTCATGTAACAATGACAAAACCCTTCCCCTCAAAATTGACGGTATTACCAATCGGTCTGCGTAAAACAGACATTTATCTCTTACCTCAAGAGAAAGTTTTACATTTTTGTATGAACTTAAACTATCGTCCAACTTTTTTGACTCTGGCCAACCATCGTTTTCAATAAAATTAATTATCTGTCTGATGTGCTCATCTTTTCCAGAAAACTTCGCAATTTCATTAATAGAAATTGGAATATAATCTTTATCAAAATTAAAAAAATTTAAATTACAGTTACTTATGTTTGTTGTACCTTCTAAAGGTAAACGTGAAAGTGCATCAACGTTTTTTTGTTTTGCACCAGGTCGGTATTTAATTGTACAATTATAATTTGAAAGAAACAAAATCCATCTATGAAAACGGACTGACACAATATTTGCCAAAGCTTTTTGGTCTCCCAAAAGCTTTTCCAATGGTTGGTGGTCAGTGTACACTGTAAACCTATAACCATAAACAAACTTATGAAATTTTTTAACGGCATATACCACAGCTAAAGCTTCTCTATGGATTTGAGAATAATTTTTCTCCGCCTTAGACAACGTAGTTGACGCCATGTAACACGGTCTCTCTTGGTTGTTGACAACAACACTGAGAATCGCACCTACACCATATGGTGAAGCATCACACGCTATTACTATTTGTTTTGTTGGGTCAAAATGAAATAGTAGGTCGTTTTCACAAAGTAATTTTTTGCAATTTACAAAAGCTTGAGTACACGCTTCGTCCCAGTGCCACTTCACTTCTTTACGAAGCAAGTTATGCAAAGGTGCTAAAACAGTAGAACTGTTGGGCAAAAATTTTGAATAATAATTTACCAACCCCAAAAAACTTTGAAGCTGGTCCACATTAACTGGGGCGGGAGCTAACATTATGGCCTCAATTTTTTTTTTGGAAGGTTTTATTCCTTCCGGGGTCAGAACGTGCCCCAAATATTCAAGGTTGCTCTCCAAAAGTTTACACTTGTCCCAGTTTATACGAACATTGAATTCTTGTAGTCTACTCAACACTTTAAACAATTTTTCACGACAATCTTCTCTACCCATACCGGCCACCAAAATGTCATCCAAATAAACTGCCACACCCTCTAGGCCTTGCATTATTTGGTCCATGACCCGCTGGAAGATCATTGGTGCCGTAGAAACGCCAAAAGGTAATCTACAAAATTCAAACAACCCCATATGGGTATTGATTGTTAGAAATGACCTTGACGAATCATTTAATAATAATTGTAAATAAGCTTTGCTTAAGTCCAAAATACAAAAATACGTTTTCCCTCTCATACTTGTAAGGATATCGTCTATTAGAGGCAGTGGATATACATCCATCTCAATTACTGGATTTATAGTCACTTTAAAATTTCCACATATTCTAACACTTGAATCTTTTTTCAAAACACAGACTATGGGTGCCGCCCATTTACTATTACGAACTGGTTTTATAAACCCTTCTTCGCACATATTTTCCAATTCAGCCTCTACTTTTGACTTCAAGCTCATAGGTACCGAATATGGCTTAAAAAATTTTGGTTGTGAACCTGGCTGTACAAAAACGTCAGCAGAAAACTGTTTAATGGGATTTTTATTTCTCAAAAACAACGAAGGAAATTTACATTTCAACTCCTCCAGAATATTCGACTGGCAGATGTTTTGTACTAAAAAATTGTCACTTGACTTTTTTTGGTGTACTAAAAAATTGTCACTTGACTTACCGGTCTGATCAGTAAAAAAATTACGCCATGTAGGATACATGACTCTCAACCAATTTCTTCCCATTAACGGAGTAAATCGATGACTTGATTTTACCACTAATAATTTCAACTGTGCACCGTTTACCAACACTGATATTTCACCCAGCAACTCAACCATAGAACCTGTCAAAACCTGTAATGGGGGATAATTAATAATATTTAATTTCACATTTTTAAAATAAAATTCATAATCTATACTAGAAATTACAGACACTACCGCTCCCGTATCAATCTCCATCACTACATTCTTGTCATTGATCAACACATTTGTTAACAGCGGCTCATTTTCACGGTTTACCCAGTTGATTGTTGCCAATTTGTAGTCCAGTTCATTTATTTTTTGGTGTTTAGCCTGGTTTGGAGAGTATTGCTGATTTTTCCGATTAGATTTTGAAAAGCAGGCCTTGGATGAATGCCCCTTTTTCCCACATTTGAAACAATTCCAGTTCTTCGCCGGACAACTCCCAACAGCGTGTTTTGTGGTGCACTTTTGACATTTTTCGAACGATTGTTTTTGGTTAGGTTTCTGGTGAAAACTGTTATTGTGTTTATGCTGATGTTGTAATTTATTTATATCGTACGACGACGACGGCTGCATGCCTTTTTGTTCCTTGTTCACCAACTCAAACGACTGCGCTAACTTGCATGCCTCTTCCCAAGTTAAATTTGCGGTTGACAACAGCTTTGTTTGTAGCTGACTACAACTTACACCGCATACCATTCGATCCCTCAAGGCTTCTTTCAAAAAAGTACCAAAGTTACATTGGGCTGCAATTAATTTCAAATTCACGATGAATTCGCCAACAGATTCATTTTGCTTTTGCGAGCAATTATAAAATTTAAAACGTTCAGCAATAATGTTTTTTTCAGGTTGAAAATGCGGTGTTATAACTTCGATCAATTCTTTATACGTTTTAGTTGTTGCTTTTTCCGGTAAAAGAATGCTTTTGATTCTTTTGTATGTTTCTGGGCCAACTAATGTCAAAAACATTGCAACTTTAGTTGCGTCCTCCACTACATTGATTTTAAACAGTTGATCCATCCTTTCCAAGTATTCTTCAAAATCATCACCGAAAGTAAATTGTTCAATGCTACCAATTAATGCCATTTTTTACCACAACAATTTAAGGTTATACACAATATTTAATAACCACCAAAAATTTCTTTATTTTACTTTAAAACACTTTATATATTTATTCTAACGGGTTCTTTTTGTTTATATTTTTTTTTTTTTTATTTCTCGTCGCCAAAATATGTTATATATGTAAATAAAGTAATAACAAGATCGGGTGTTTTATATTAAAAGTTACTTTATTTGCTGTTGCCTAGTAGAATGCAAGAAAACGAGTGACCTGATAAAAAGAATAAATGATCTCTTAACCTATGTACATTTGTGGTTATTGTAACTCCACTTATGGATACATCTAAGCATTGAGTGTTATTAAAGCTTTAACTCATTGTCATACGATTCTGAGTATTTTAGTAATGAAGATGTTCCAAACAACAAATACAGTGAGTTACAAAAGTACACTAACTATTTTTATATACAATATTACAAATAGCAACCAATCTTCAGAGACATAAAAATATATTACAGGTGACAACTGAGAGTTACCGATTTCAGTTGCTAAATAGCACATATTTTGCAACCACACATATTTTTTTGTCAGCTGGAAATGCAAACTAAAGTTGGGTTGCTATCCATAACCGACCCATTAAAACTTTTTGACTTAACAAAACACACAAATCAACACATAGTAATTTTACAGGTCTTATGTCAGTTAATTTGATATGGAAAGTGCCACACCCACTCAATCGAATCCGCCCATTTTTGGCGTGATATCGTGCAATACTAAGCCAATTGTTCGTACAAATTTTTATGCTTCTACGTACTTTTAAAAAAGAGTTATGACTTTTTTCGTGCTAAATTGGTCATTGGGACCACTGTGCAATGTGCCGAAGGCCATAGTAGCTAGTGCTCGGTTAGGGTAATAGTATATAATTTATAATTATATGATTATTAATTAATAAAAAAAAAAAAAAAATTATTTCCACACATAGATGATGCACTTGACTGCAGAAACTGAACTGATGAAAACAGTCTTTAAACCATTTTAAATTTCTGCACTTAAAATGAAAAAAAAAAAAAATCATATTAAGTTCATTTACAGGAAGAAGACAACATTTTTATTGAAAAATTTAACGGACTCAAAGGAGTGTACTCGACTGCCTTAGTTTTGTTAGTTTATATGTCAATTAATCAAAGTATGTGCTTTTTAAATTGTCTCTAGTTATATGAAAAATTTGCTTCCTAAGAAGTGTTTGTCCTGGTGACTAGGGATCAAAGCAGGCAGAAACATATAATCTGCGCAGAACTGGCAAAGTGTCGGCGACGTTCGGTTACCCGATTGATAACTGCGGCCAACAGTTGATTAGAGCGAACTTGACACCTTTCGCATTACGTTGGAAATACTGCCAAACTCGAAAAATAAAAGAAGAGTACCGACCATTGATTCCACTTGATTTTAATGGTGTCGCCAGTTTTTTCACTTCTGGGCTAGATCTTTCGTAAATTTGTATTATAGTTTTGCATGTTGTAACGCAGTTTTTATACATACATAGGTACAATTTTAAAAATCAAATATTTTAACTGAGTTTTTTATGCTAAATACGAAAAAGAAACTCATTAACATATCAAATTTGTTTAATAAATGTGCAGCATTAACAAGTAAATCCACGTTTTCTCTCAGTTTTTACTATATTTTACTATTTTTACACAATTTATCATCCTTTTTCGATTGATGAAAGCATATGCATATTCATACGAAATTATTTCATGAAAAAAGGTTGTGCGGTTCATGGGAAAAACGCGTAATGTGCCTAAAATTTATATAACATAGCGAAAAGGACGACCTATGAGTTCATCTTTTAGTATAATATGTTAATAGCTTACAAACTTATGTGTACCAAAATTTAACCTTTAAATAAATGCTTGCCGTTAGCTAGAGGACAAAGTTATCAAATCGACGCCCCCAAACTAAACTATGCTAAGTCTCAAAAGTGAGTTTTGCAGGAAATGCTCTGAAATGCTACATGCGAGGTCTTTCAATGTTTTATTTTAATTTAATTTTGTTTGTATTTTCGAACTTAAAAAATATGGTAGACCATATGTAATATGTATGTATTAGGGCGGGTCGATTTGTAGGGAGTGAAAAAATTCACCAATTTTCCCTATGATTTCCGTATTCTATGGGTTATTCCATGAAAATTTGCCAAAGAACCATACCTCTATCGTTAAAATCGAGTCCCCTACTTTTGTTGGTAGATTTTTTCCCAAATTGACGTTTGTATGAAATATTACCTACACGTTCACATCCATAACTCAAAAACTATTGATCGGGTTTAATCGCCAGTAGGCGCGTTGGAAAGGTGAGCTCATTTTGATGATTTTGTCCAAGAATATTACTTTCATGGCCATTTTTTGGCTCAATCCATTATTTAATTCAATTTACAATTCAAAACGAAGAGTTTAAGCCCAAATTTTATCGAATTCGGTTGATTAATTCATGCGATATTGCTAAAACAAAATAACACATAAAACCAACTTTTTGATTTTTTTCCCCTTTTTATTTTTTTTTCTACAAAAATTCAAATTAAGAGATAATAAAGTATCTATCAACCTATTATCAAAAAAAAATATTCAATTTGAGTGTAGTAAAAGACAAAATGTGAAAAAAAAACATTATTTTTTCTGAAAGTCTTGTTTGCTTTCAAGTCTGGGTGTTTTCGTACGGCTTTCTAATGTTGTCGCCATAGCGCCTTCTACATTCTTTCCTGCAACTCGTTTAGCAGTGGCAGCCAGCAATTGGACATGTCTTTCCGTTCCTTGAATGTGTAAAGGAATTTGTGGATCATCGAACGGTGGCACTTCGTTATTTAAATATCCCTCCAAATGTTCATACGAATAACTTTGCGTAAACGGTGGTTCGAATAAAATGGTATCGTCATTTAAATCAATCATATTTGTATATTCCGTACAATTAAAGTTTATAAGAGATTTTTTATAAACTCTAAGTTCCGTTGGGTCGACAATATCTCTTCGGTAATGTAAAATCTTCTTTATAGCAATGTTTCGTTTTTCCATTCTATCATCAAAACAACATAGATAGCAAGATATTTTCTGAGTGTGCAAAATATGGATTATCTTGAATTACTGTATTTACAACTCCAAGTAAATTCGGTGGTAAAAATCGTGTCCAAGTAATAAATTTAAAAAGTAATGTACTACCGTATGCGGCAGAGCTATAATACTTAACATTGAAATACATTGGCGTGTATACTTTTATTATATAGTAATAATTGAGCCAAAAAAATGGCCATGAAAGTAATATTCTTGGACAAAATCATGAAAAAAAATGGAAAAAATGCTCCAAAATTTGGACAAAAATGCCCGTAACTTTTGAACCGTTGGACCAATGTTGGAGATTTTTTTTTTTTGTAAATTGATCCAACGCGCCTACTGGCGATTAAACCCGATCGATAGTTTTTGAGTTATGGATGTGAACGTGTAGGTAATATTTCATACGAACGTCAATTTGGGGAAAAAATCTACCAACAAAAAGTAGGGGAATCGATTTTAACGATAGAGGTATGGTTCTTTGGCAAATTTTCATGGAATAACCCATAGAATACGGAAATCATAGGGAAATTGTCGAAAAAATAAATCGACCCGCCCTAGTATGTATATATCGACTACTTTGGAATGGACAAACATTTGTCAAATAGTCGTCTAACAAAGGGAGTCTCTCAATGGGTTCGCTCCGATCTTAATGAAATTAGCATATGGCATAGAGAAGAAAAAAAATAAGGGACACGTATTTTTTTAGCGGTCCAAACTCACGGTTAACTATTAAAAGGTGGGGTCAATATAATTGCTTTTTTGTACGGAAACATTTTTGAAATTAACTAAATTTAGATTTTGTTGTACGAAGCGTTGAAGTACTTAAAAACCCAAACATGTTGATACTCATATTGCCTATATCGTAGTTCTTTATTAAAAGTTTCATTCAGTCCTCGAAGAAGTTTCTTCAAAATCCCAGTTTCATAAAAAATACACTGTTAAACACTAACACCCGTATTCATAAAAATATTAAACAACATTTCAAATACATTTTAGTTAAAACACAATTTTTAGCCTTAAAACTGTATTCATAAACGAATATTAAATTTTACACAAGATTTGAAATAGGTATTTTAAGGTAATATTTTTTTTATGAATACAGTTTTAAGGCTTAAAATGTTTTTTAACTAAAATGTATTTGGAATTTGAATTAAAATTTTTTAAATTTAGGACGCAGCATTTTAATATTAGCTCCGGTTTTTGAAATATTCGCTAATTTAACTTTTACCAAAAATCAAGTTTTTTCTTTAAAATTTCTTATTAATTCATATACATAAATAAACGATGAAAAACTTTTAATATGGTTTCAAAGTATAGACTTTGAGCATTTAAACCCATATCATTTAATTGCGATTGAAACATTAACTTATTTTCCTCTTTTGTGAATATTATAAAATCCCTTAATCGAATTTTATAAAATTTTAGACCATGATGTTAAAGTATATTCCACTTAATTAATTTCTCAAAAATAACCATCACTTTCGTTTCAAAATTTTCAATCTGAAGTTCAAAAACTTTTAATTTTTTTTTATTGAAATTTTGTATGTATTTACTATGAGGAAAATGAAACAATATATTTTTGAACATGCATCATTTAAAATCGTTATTTTTAAGAAAACGCATTTCAATTAACTGAAACTTCGTTAGTATTGATTACAAAACATGTGTTAAACATATTTGAATGTTTTTATCTTTATTAGTTAGGACTTGTCACAGACTCCATATTTCTAGGGCACAAAAATATATAAAATGTTTGTAGTTTAAGCTATTTTTGCTTAGACTAAAAGAGAAAATACTCTAGTTCTTTCATAAATTAAGTAACCTGTGATGTTAACTAAAGGTATGTATAAAGTTTTAGATCTTCTTTTCGTTTTAGATATTTTATTAACGAAATCGTGTAAAATAAAAAATTTTAATTTTAAATAGACGCATAGAGAAATTAAAGAGCAAATTTGATACTATTTGAATGTTACAAAAAGTCTGCGTTATTATATAAAACTTTGTGTTTTTTATAAAAAGTTTATCAAAAAATTTAATTTAAAAACCTAAGGCCAAATTCGGGATCTGCTTTCAAAAGTCTTTAAGAAACGATAGGGCACAAACCCGATGCATTAAACTTTTCTGATTTTGTTGAACTTTCTTATTCTTAAATTATTTATTAAAAGTTTCATTCCCTCAATGAAGAAGTTTCTTCGAAAACCTACACTCAAAAAAAAAGTTTGTAAAGTCAGCAAAAAATGTTGCTGAGTCAGCAAAATTTTAGTCAGGAGGGTGCTAGCAAAAAAATTGCTAATGTCAGCAAAATCTTAGCAACAAAATTAGTAGATTCAGCAAAAGTTTTGCTAACACTTAGTAGATTATAAATAAAAAAGCCTTGGTAAAAATTAATGAATTTTAGTAGACTTAAAATAAGCACAAAAAATTTGTAATTTAGTTAATATATTTGCTGAAAATCATAAAACATATTTTTGTGACTCTTTTAAAAATAATTTACAATAATTACGAAATATAAAAATTTTCATTTTCCCACATTGACGACATGAATTAATTTAATAGCTGAAAATATATAGAAATAAATATATATAACATAACAAAAATTTTCTTTCAACTACTTACATCAATCGTTGTCTAAATGATGCTTTCTTTTAAAGAACGCAACTGCGAAGATAATTATAGAAACGAAACGAAAAAATAAACAAAAACAAACGAAACGAAAAAAACAACCCTTTTTTGCAATAAGAAAAAGGAACCATACAAATCTACCTAAGATGTGTGTCTTTGTCTTTCGCTTTACTCTTTCTACATGTCTGTATATGTTTGTTTGCAATTTGACCACACTAGATTATTAATCTATTAACATTTATTATAGAAATACATATTAAATTAAAATATTTTCTTTTGTCTTTTATTTTATTAATAGACAATTAATCTTGTTTTATGTATGAAAAAGAGATATAAAAGTCTTCCATGGTTGATTTTTTGATATGTCTTATTAGAGTTGTACATTTTAGTATCATTTTCCTCTTCTCTACTTCATCTTGACATGCAGCGACATCTGCTTCATTGTGCAGATATACGCACAATGAAGCAGATGTCAATCTGGTTGTCGTCCACACTATTAATGTGCTTATCAGCACAATTTTTTTTAGCAAAATTAATTAGTAAAACATTAGTATATTAGTAAAGCATTAGTATAAAACAGTTAAGTGCTGAATAAGTATAACAAAAATTTTAGCTGAAAACACGATTTTAGCAAAAAAATTTGCTAAAAAATAGTATACCTGATTTACAAGACGTTTTACTATCTTTCCTACTAACTTTTTTAAGTGTAGTTTCATAAAAAATATGTGGCTTTTCATTAATTCAAGGAAAATTTTTGCACACGTTGCGAAGAAAAGTTTTATTAGTTTACTGAAAATGTTCACGAATTTTCGTCTACTAAAATTTTAGCAA
Organism: Delia radicum; assembly: GCA_021234595.1. Taxonomy (NCBI): domain Eukaryota; kingdom Metazoa; phylum Arthropoda; class Insecta; order Diptera; family Anthomyiidae; genus Delia; species Delia radicum. The sequence goes on from CM037851.1 coordinate 118,436,668, forward strand.
CTAAAACAGGCATGCCGATAATGCAGAATACCGAACAAAAGTCAAATATTCTTGACATACTTATGCAAAAAAATATTTTGAGGTAAAAAAAAAAAATTCCTCCCCCGAATGCAAAAGTTGGATCCGCGCCAAATAACAGAAATGATGTTAAAATAATTTTCGAGATAATATTATACATATATGTAAAATGGAAGCTGCGTTGTTCGTTTCGCAAATATGTATTTGGAAAAACGTAATTATTTTTAAGTCGAGCATGCTAAGTGCGATGGTGCTCGCAGTTTTCAAAAGTTAGCGCTTGTTTCACCAATATTCGCGATATAAAGTTTTATTTTAATGTGTAATAACAACGATCCTTTTTTGCAATATGGGTAATTTATTGAAGTAAATCAATTTAACTCTATGAATATTCACAACTTTACATTATATCGCAATTTTTTTTTTCTCAAAAATAATTGTTTTCGCCCTTTCATGATAAAAAAGAGTATTTTGAAAGATAGGAAATCGAGAAATGAACTTCAGAAATAAATTACGAAAAACCGTGTTATTCAGTCAATGAATTGATCTAAATCCTATTACATAAGCAATAAAACTGTATTGAATATGAACTGCACAAAATTTAAAATCGCAAATATCGCGAAAACTAGTGCTAACTTTAAAAAGTGGATATGTCTAAAAAAAAAATTGTCTTGTCAACATTTGTGAATAGCGCTAATAATGATGTTTTATGTTAATTATGTTCAAATAATTAATATTTTCATGCTTACTTCGCGTATATTTCGGAAGCGCTAGCAGCTGAACGTTTTCTGAGACCAGATTCGTAACAAGCATATTATAAATTTACGAAATTGTTATCTTAAAGCAAAAAACACATTTGAATCACTTACTAATTGTGAAATCAAAAAAGTCCTGTAGACAGCTCATTTCCATTCAAATCGAATTTTGCAAATCGAATTTTGCAAAAAAAAAAACAGTGTTATCGTGATCTTATAAATTTGAAATTAATACCATAGATGACAGCTACGTCAGTGATAGCACTGTGTGAATATCACACAACGACATATCGCTCATTTACTAAACGACTGGCATAATTCTAAAAACACGATTTGCAGAAAACGCGTTTAAAGTTTTCACTGAATGTCTGCTTCGCTTGACAATTTCTCTAATTATTTGGTAACGTTTTTTGTAAATAGGCTATTCAATGCATTTCTCTTAGTTATAGTTCAGTGCGAATTCGTAAATATCGACATACCCGTGAGCAGCACAGTTTCTCTATAAAGTATATACTCTTTTCACCCACCTTCCAGAAAAAATAAAATATATTTTCCTCTAACTCGAATATTATATTAATATGACTTGACTTACGACTGTCTTTTAGTAAATAAGCGATATTATTTTACAACAGAAATATAAATTACATTTTACTTTTATATTTTAAAAATTAAAACCAGAAGTTTATATTTTGATCTTTTATCATAAATTATGATGTGAGCAAGAGTATTCAAGTTCAAGATTATGTTGTTAAACAAAAATCCGTGCAATGTATTTTATTAATTAAAACTGTCTGCATTCGCTAATTTAATGTAGATTTTATCTATCGCGTCACCGAAAATCGTCAGAGGTAGAGGATTTACCCAATTTTTAATTTTTGAAGAAGGAAGATCAACGGTTTACCCACATTCTTTTATTAACTTGATAAAAAGTAAAAAACAAAAATTGGAATTTTTGAACTAATTCAAATGAAAAATATGTATACAATTTTTAACTAATTACATTGTTTGTGTAAAGGCTAGAATCTCCAGTCATAATATATTATGTGGTTGGTTTTTATTCCCAGCAAAAACAGACATTACCAAGTAATTAAGCCTGTAAATAGCGCACAAAGGGATTCACTAGTTATCGGGCTATTTACTCGCTTGATTACTTTTGTTCGAGACGACCCAAAATTCATGGGTGGTCACTTTTCTTTCGCTTACAAAAAAGGTGGCAATAATGAGTTACCTGATTGGTTTACTCATAGTGAAAGAATACGTAGTTATACTCAAAAAAATAAGTTAGTAAAACGTCTTGTAAATCAGGTATACTACTTTTCAGCAAATTTTCTGCTAAAATTATGTTCAGCTAAAATTTTATTTTTACTTTTTCAGCACTTAACTGAATTAATGTTTTGCTAATATTTTACTTATGTTTTACTAATTTATTTTGCTAAAAAAATTAGCTGATTAGCATATTAGTAGTGTGGACGACAACCGCATTAAAAGATATACGCAGAATGAATTAGATGTCGCGCCATGTAATGACGAGGAAAATGATACCAAAAGTACAACTCTAGTAAGACATACATATAAAAAAATCAACCATAGAAGATTTTTGCATCTGTTTTTTTATACATAAAACAAATTGTGGATTGAAAAAACTTAAATTTCGCGTCGTCGCAGGCTTGTGAAAGTAACTATCTATTAATTAAACAAAGACAAAATAAAATATTTAAATTTACTAAAGACTAAATGTGTATTTGTAAACTAAATGTTTATAGAGATTAATATTCTAGTGTTGTCAAATTGCAAACAAATATATAGTAGGTAGACAGACTAAAGCGAAAGACAAAGACACACATCTTAAGTAGAATTTTTATGTTTCCTTTTTCTTATTGCAAAAAAAGGGTTGTGTATGTTATATTTTGTTATTTTTTTGTTTCGTTTCTATAATTATCTGCGGCATTTGCGTTCCTTTAAAATATAGCATCATTTAGACAACCATTTATATAAGTATTTGAAAGATAATTTTCTTTATGTTATATATAATTATTTAAATTTTTTAGATATTACATAAATTCACGTCGTCAATTTGGGAGTATGAACATTTTATATTTTGTAACGTATTGTAAATTATAAACAATCACAAAAATATTTTTAATGATTTTCAGCAAATAAATTAACTAAAGTATAATTTTTCTACAAATTTTTTTGAGTTTTTTTCAGTCTACTAATATTCAGCAAACATTTTAATTATTTTTAGCACGGGTTTTTAAATTTTGAATCACCTTTTGCTGAATCTACTAATTTTGTTGCTAAAAATCAGCTCGCTGATTGTTGATTTTGAAAGATTTTGCTACCATTAGCAATTTTTTTTGAAAGCACCCTAATGACTAAACTTTTGTTGACTCAGCAAAATTTTTTTGCTTACTTTATTAACGTTTTTTTAGGGTACTTTTCTAGAAAATAAATCTGTAAAAATAGCAAAAAAAAAAAACATCAAAATATCTAAATGTTGTTTTGACCTTTTCTTAATATCAAATAAAACATAGTTGTAAAGCTCGAGGTATGATTTTATTAATAAATAATAAACTACTAAAAATTATATTTATTTAAAATGATATTGCAGAAAAAAATGCTTAAATTAGCAGATTTTTTACTAAATATTAGTAGTATAAAAATAGCGAAAATAAATCTGCTGAATTTACAAATATTTAGTTATATTTGAGCTAAATTATAGTTTATTAAAGTAACAAAATGATCTGGTAAACTCTGCAAAACTTTTACTAAATATAAGTAGACAAAAAAATCATTAAAAAATGTGAAATTTTTAAAGTTTTTTTTTAGTTTTTTGTTAATGCGAATAAGCCCACCCCTTGTGAAATCAGCACTTTACAATTTTTTTGCAAAAATTTCTGTTGATTTTAGCAAAAATAAGCTGTTATTTACATTTTACTAAGTTTGAATTAAATATAGCAACATTTTTGTTAATAAAGGGTCCGTCATCTAACGTTTTTTTTTTTCAACTAGTGCTTATTTCGTGAATGGTAACACTTAGCTCATGTCTGATATGACAAATAATTAGTTTTATCCTTCCGCTGAACGAATATGGTCCGTATGTTCGTTATCTTGTGAAAAAGTGAAAGAAACTGGCATCCTCATCGATAAACCAAGGCGTGAAAAGCCAAAAACAGTGCGTACACCCGAGAATGTTGCTGCTGTGGCAGAAAGTGTGCGTGAAGCGCCATCAACATCAATTCACCGTCGTTCTCAACAATTGAACATTTCGGAGACATCATTAAGACGAATTTAGCATAAAGACCTTGGTATGACGCCATACAAAGTCCAATTGGTTCAGGAGTTCAAAAAAAAAAAAGTAATTTGGCGGACCCTTTACTACAGTTTTTGTTTGTTATTTTGAGTCTACAAATAGTTAGTTAAAGTTTTTGCTAATTTTACAGAGTAAAATGCTATTTTAAATTGCCTAAAATTCACATCAAATATAACTAAAATTTTGTAAAGTTAACAGATTTATTTTTGCTGTTCTTATTTTATTAATATTTAACAAAAAAATCTGCTAAATATATAAGTTTTTATGCAAGGTAATTTTTAACTCGTTTTTAGTAGCTTTTTCTGCTATTTTTTACAGGTTTATTTGTATGAGTGCAGTAACTCATTATTTGCCAATTACATATAAGTACCATTACAACCCATTATCAGTAACTCATTACTTTGTATTTTAAAGTAATGATATAGGTAATGTCCTGTAATTAACCATGTTTTTGCTGGGATTAATAAACAATAACACTTCCTGACTATAACATTAAGTATTTTGTTTGGCAAAAAACAAATGATCTTAAACTTAAATAACACTGTCAAACAAATTTTGTATCATCGTTTTCAGCCTCAATGGTTCCAATGGGAAATGAAAGTTGACTATTGGATCAACAAAACCGCCAAAGAGTTTTGCAAAGTTAGTTCGAATTTTATTTTTATGTCCTCTTGAAGTGGGATATTTTTGACCAATTTTTTCAATATGAGCGAAAATCAGATTAAACTATAATATATTTATTGGAATATAATTGTTGGTACTTATTCTTCCATTAAACAAAATGGTGAAAGATATATTTTTTCATATATTTCAACAAATAGTAAGAAATCACATCTTATTGGTAGACATATTTTTAGTATTGACTTTTTAGTAACAATTCCAAAGAATTTTAGATCAAAACCATTTGAAAGTCTATCTTTTGTCGAATGTATTCTGAATATTTTGCAAAAGATACGAATTTATTTTTAAAATTTTTTTTTTTTTTAAAGAAAATTTTGCTTTTAAATAAAACAAAACAAGTGTAAAAATAAAAAGGAGAATAAAAACAAAAAGCGTGTATTGTATATATCTTGCACATAACGAACAAGTTTTCCATTTATTTTTGATCAATGGTGATAATCTTTAACTTCGAGCTCATATATTAGTTCTCATTTTGTGGGATAACTAGGTTATATGAATGTTTGATGTTTGCATGGGATTGTCACTTCTTTCAAAACGTGTTCTGATGATGGGAACCTAGAAAATTCCCGAAATAGATCTATAAATATATTCCTGAAAGTGGTCCATTAATAAATTTTAAAACAAAAACTCTATAGGTTATTTGTTAAGACAATATCCTAATAAATAAATATAGAGTATGGCCTCGAACTCAAATAATTTTCATTTTCATTGCACAATTAAAGGTCGAAAAGACATAATTTTTATTTTTAATAAAAATTATATCAAACTTGTTAAAATTTTTATTAAAAAAAAAATTGTTTTTTTAAATGTAACAAATAAAAAATTGGCATATAAATAAATTCTTTTTTTTTTCTACGGCTTTTCACAATGCCAAGAAGTGCAAAGCTGGCAATAAAATTTTATCTTGCGGGTACTTAAGGATATTGAAAGATATTGACATTAGTGTGCTTATGCAATGCTTTCCCTCTCCATGTGTGATTTTAATATTGGTCACCTTTATGACAAAAACCAAAATTTCCAGCTCCCATCAAAATCAAAAACCTCAAACCACATAGTTTAAAATCTTTTTGTTTGATTATAATTCCAAATTGGAATTTCTAATTGCAATTAAACTCCTAAAACACAATTTTTTATTTCTTTTAAATCGGTTTTATTTTTTTTACGAAATATTCAGACTAAAATGCGAAAATGAATTCCACTATTCAGTAGTCCATTCTAATTCGTTTGATTGAATTGTTTGGAATTCCGAAAACGACAATAAGTGTATGCCTACCAAAAATCGAAAATTTCTTTGTATTTGACGACGCCTATCTCTCCTAATATTTGTTGAAATATATAAAAAATATATTTTTCGACATTGGTAAGATGATTGGAACAATTAGTGCTCATAATAACATTCCAACATATATTTTGATTTTCGCTAATAGTGGAAAAATTGTCAAAAATGTCCCAACTTCAAGAGGCCATAAAAAGAACTTCGAACTAAGTTTTCAAAACCCTGTGGCGATTTTGTTTATTCAGTTGTCTTCTTTAATTTCCTATTGGAACCATTAAGGCTAATTTTTCTTGTTGCACAGTGTAATCTTGCTTAAAAAGTATAACGCCCGTAT
>CM037851.1:118443141-118467132 GCA_021234595.1 Delia radicum
AAAAAAAAAACACTTGAGTGATCATACTGCCTCCATTGAAAGGCACTTTCAATCATTTTCTTCACTAGGTATAGGTGCAATTTTATGAAACGACCTTCGAAGAATGCCCTTTGGTGTTTTAAGATCTACGACTCTGACTTTGCCATCAAGGCCGGGAATAGCTTCGAGAGAGAGAGAAGCCATTGCTGAGGAGGGATGTTGTCTTCATGTACGATGACTAAAGCACCCTCTTGGATATTTGTTGAAGACTTAAACCTTTTGTTGTAAACTTAAGACGTAGTCACGAACCCATTGTTGCCAAAATTGTTTTTTTTTAAAAGGTGACTAGTTGAAAACGTTTCAGATAATTGACATTTTGGAGTTGTCTAAATGTTCATCTGGTAATGCCATTAAGGATGAGCCAATTAGCAAGTGTGCTGGAGTTAAAGCTTATCCATCATTTAGATCATCAGATCGAGGAGCTAATGGCCGAGAATTAAAATAGCTTCCACTTCAATAAGTACTGTTTGCAGTTCTTCATACGTAACACCTGCCTTTGATATGTTTTTTATCAAAAGCGTTTTTGTTGACTCCCAAAGGCCACCAAAATGGGGAGAACGAGGAGGGATGAAGACAAATTTAAAGCCAGTTACAGAACTATATTTCATCACATTTTTAATGTTAGCTTCATCAAAAAAACGTTGATTAAACTCCTCAAGTTTTTTGTTTGCACCAACAAAATTCGTGGCGTTATCACAATAGAGAATTGGGGTATGCCACGGCGACCTATGAACCTTTTAAGACAAAGAAGGAAATTATTAGTAGATAGATCCGAAACAGTTCTATATGAATAGCTATAGACGAAAATCAAACGAAAATAGCTGCGTATATTGTATATGCTGTTTTCCTCTAATACGATAAGACGTGTAGAACGGACCACAAAAGTCTACTCCAGTGACAAAAAAAGGACGTTGAACTTTCAATCTATCTGCAGGAAGATCGCCCATAATCTGTTGCAATAGTCTAGGCTTATATTTGAAGCAGTGTACGCAATTACGCACCACTTTTCTTACGATGTCTCTACCGCTGATTGCCCAGACTTGTTGTCGAAGAATACCGATGAGAGCCTTTGGGCCAGCATGTAAATGTTTCCGATGAAGATGTTCGATGAAAAGTTGAATGAAACGTAAAAGTGCAGGAAATTTAGTGTTGTACGGTAAATCTGAATTTGCTAGCCGACCACCAACTCTAACAATGATTAAAGTTGAATTGCAGCATTGTACCTTGTCGAGAAACGGTGACAGTTTTTGAAGGCTTGGGTTTTCAAACCCTTTGTTTTTTGTTGAGCATATTTTTTTCATCTTTGAATGCAGTTTGTTGAATATCATACACATTCTCCAAAACGATGATTGCAGTTCTTTCGATGATATAGAGGGTTACGATTTGATTTGTCAAAAAAGCGATGAATGTATGCGATTATACGAAGAATACGAAGACTGTCGATAAATGATTTGATGAATAATAGTTTCGAAGACAATAGATGTACTGAAAATGGATTTTCTCATTTCCGTTTTGGGTAGGTCGACGATTTCATTGTTGTTTTTAGGCCACTCGTTTTCATTTCTGAGAATAAATTCTGGACCGCTAAACCAAATTCTGGATGCTAATTCATTTGCAAGACAGCCTCTAGAAACCACATCCGCGTGAGTTTGTTTAGAAGGCACGTGTCTCCAAGGGATATTATGAGTCAGATTTTGAATTTCTGAAACTCGATTTGCAACGAAACAACGTGAGACGATGAGTGATTACTAAGCCAATTCAACACGATTTTTGAATCAGACCAAAAAAATATACGATAAGTATAAAGATGAAATTTGTGTTTAATTTTTTCCCAAGTTCGACTGAGCAATAACGCAACACAAAGCTTCAAACGAGGAAAAGATTGTTGAACAACTGGAGCCACATTTGATTTTGCAATGAGCAAAGTTGATTTACATTCATTTTTGTGACGTACTGAAACGTAAAAGCAGCATCCATAAGTTAATTGGGAGGCATCAGCGAACCTGTGAATATCGAATTTATTTTTGGAGAAGCACCAACAAATCTTGGAACCTCAATATGAATTATATATAAAAAACTTTGTTCAATTTTTCGCCAACGATTCAATAAACATTCGTTTAAAGGCGCATCCCAATCCATTTGTCGTTTCCACATTTCTTGAATCAAAATTTTACAAAAATTACTACTGGACTAAGTAAGTAAACCGAGAACATCGAAAATTTTTGCAACAACTGATAAAACAGTTCGTTTTGTGGGAACTTCAACGATTGTAGAATCAAAACGAAACAGAAAACATCTTCCTTTGGTTTCCAAGCCATTCCAAGAGTTTTAGTAATATTTTCATCATTTGTTTCTAAAGGAATTTCTCCAGTAGATTAGGGTAGTTCTGCACAATTTGAATTCCACTTGCTCAATTCAAGGCCAGCTTTTTCCAAAATTTGTATTAGTTCGGATTTTTTTGTAGAGAGTCCAAAAAGATCATCTGCCCCCGTGAGAAGATCATCAACATAAATGAGAACTTCAGATCCAATAGGAAACAAGTCTTTGTGAAAAACAGCAATAAAAAATAAACTTCTTACGGCAAGAAATGGAGCGGCGGAAGTTCCATTAGTCACAGTGTTTAAATGGTATAAACTTATAGGATCGTTGACGTTACTTCGCCAGAAAATGAGCTGGAAGTTTCGGTCTCTATCATTCACCAAGAATTGTCTATACATTTTACAGATATCTGCCGATAATGCAAATTTGTTAAGTCGAAAAGAAAAATTGTTGTTATTAAATCCTGTTGTATAGTAGGCCCGACCATTAACGCACGACGAGTCGAAAACAACTCTGAGTTTTGTTGAAAAACTTTGAGACGAAGAACACAATGGTGTGGATAAGGATAAGTGCGAAAAGTTGAGCTTATCAAAAGAAACAGGTGCATGTGGCCTAGACTAATATACTCGTTCATAAAATCAATATACATTTTTCATAACATGGCATCTTTTAAAAGTCGCTTTTCAAGAAAAATAAAACGTCGGCGAGCAGTATCAAAGTAATTGCCAAGTTTATTAATAGTAGACTTATATGGCAACGTACCTGACCTTTTCACACTGAGTTGAAAGTAGTGTTTTTTACGAAATGCTGGCTCGCACAGATCTTCTTCTTCCGTTCTTATAGGCTTGGATTTTTCAAATTCCTCAATTTCAAAAAGGCTTTCAACAGATTAATCCAGTCTTGATGTTTTATGGTAACATTACACGTTAAAGAACGATGTTGTTGTTGATTATTCACTTTACCCTTCCTACGATCCAACCAAACGGCGTATGTATAATACAAGGAAGAATTATTTCCGAGCGATATTTTTCCAGTTAGGAAAAGATCGAAGAAAATTTCAGAACTTATCAAAAGATCAATTCTCCAGGTCATTGGGAATGATCCAATCAGCTCTATTGAGTACGTTCTGCTGGATGATAAGACGAATAGAGTTTGGTTTCCTAAAAAATTAGAAGTCCATTCAAATTCAGTTATTCGAGACTTTATAGTGGCTGAAACTACGAACTTGAGCTGGGGAACGAATATTTTCAACAGCAGCGATTTCTTGTCTTGAAGGGGAAACACCCAACAGATTGAGAAGGCATTTGCAGTTCAAAGTGCAGAAACGGGCGTATGAACGGGTGCTCATCAACATGATGTAATAGTGTCATCAACATCTACAAAAAGAACAAAAAGAGCCACATTTGCATTTATGGGCAGCATTTATCACTCATACTTGTTGGTCTGATGGATGAAGAGCATGCTGAAATCTTATCAAATAGAATAAAAAACCAACGAACGGAAGGAAGACTACTTACTAAACATTATCAAAAACCAATCATCACTTCAAGATATGACGTTGGACATAATAAAAAGAACAAAGCAAATCAGTGTTCAAAAATATGAAAACACTGAGCGGTTCGATTCTGTTATTAGAAAAGTCTGTCAACGAGTTAAAAGATACTGAGGCCGTACTTAGTTCAGTAACAAATATGATTGCATCACTGGAGGCCTTTGAAGAAATACAAAATGGTATCATAGAAGCATTTTTTAAGCTCCAAAAGTATGTACTCACAACAATCATGCCTGTAAAGAAGTTTTAAACTGCAGATTAAGATGATCAAATCGAGTCTTAGATCAAATTTGAGGCTACCCAGTGAAAATCCAGTAGAACTTGTAAAATCTCACAGGTTTCTGCAGGAATTACGGACGAATTCATCATATTCAATATTCGTATTCCATTAATCAATAACGAATTATTTCAAGCCTATGAAATATATACGTATCCAACGATCCACGATGGTTTTTCTATAACACTTCAGCAAGGCAGCAAGTACTTTCTGATTGATGAAAGAAAAACAGTATACTACAGCTTAAATGATGACAACTTTAATCGCTGCCAACCAATGAAGGACATCATTATATGTCATCAAATACACCCTGTCTATAATACCAGGGGTACTTCTAATTGTGAAATTAATTTATTTTTGAAGACAAGGAAGATACCAAAAAATTGCGAAATAAACCGTAAAAAGATTAAACAATTTCTGGCAATAAACACACACTTTAAATACTTGGATATTCTCACTATATGAAAAAATATTTGCAGACATTAGATGCAGCGGAAAGAGACATAGTGTGTATCTCCAAGGATCTGGAATATTCAAAATGCAACCGGATTGTTATTTCGAATCAAATGAAGTAAACTTATGGGCATATGATTCCTACAGTACTGATGCGAATTACATATTTCCCAATCTCAACCTATCAACTTTGATGCCAGCACTACAACATCTAAAACTAAATGCGGAAATAGAAGTATACAAAATACCTGATATTCCCAAACCGTCAGAAATATTTGGCTTTCCGACACAACTGGATGTTCATCATCTCACTCACTATGGTATAAGCATGACTACAATCATCATCATAAGCATCATCATCATAGTCTTGATTTGGATACTGAGTAAATTATGCAAGATGTCAGCCAGATATTTGCCTGCAACGGTTGCCTTACCTCATTTAATGTAGGGTAGTTTTAATGAAATAGTAAGTTTGGTTCTGTTGTTAGTTTGTTTTAAAAGATTAGGATCTTTTAAGAGCCGGCAGAATGTTCAATCTTGAACGTAATATTTATTTTATCAATAGAATATAATTTTCTTCTTTAGAAAATTAAATGTAATAAAACTGAAAACAGTCATTAGGGCATATTATTTTCTATTATTTGTACAGGCATTAGACTTGTGACCAATGCATCGTATTTTTTGACGTAGTTCATTGCCCTGGGTTTTTTGTTTATATGCGTACAGCATAATATTTAAATAATTTTATTACTACACTGTCAGTGGTATAGAATATTAGATAAGACAATGCATTTAGGTCCAAAAATAAGCATACGCTTTGTGTATGTAATTAAATGTATAGTTTATTAAGAATAAATAAAATACTTAAAATATGTGATGAACAAGAAAGGTTCCACACACATTGTAGTATTAGAAATTAAAGTATGTTAGAATTAGTATAAATAGAGTTAAGATTTGTAAATAAAGTGGAGTCTTTAAAAAACATTCAAAGAAACAAAACTTATGTTTCATTCCGCAACAACCCGCTAACAGCAAGTGTTTTGAGTGACTTTGGTTCGATTGGTCCATTACACATAAATTTTAATTGTTTATTTTTTATTGTTCTAAAATATGTAGACATATCCCCCCACCAGTGGTAAGGGGCTTAAACAGTGTCTGAAAACGGGGTCACCAAAAATGGTTAATAATTCGATTAATAGAATTCAATCCAAACACATGAATTTGGACTGATATTAATATTTTGTTTTTAAACCTTCAAGCACTTGTAACTTGAAGGTGAAGATGATCATAAATAAAAAGACGAGTTTTTTATTACTGACCAATATTTACAATTTTTATTGTGGTATTTATACTAAATTTATATACAAAAAGTGCTGACCTAATGTCTGCATATTTTAGAACAATAAAAAATTAAAATTTATGTGTAATTGACCAATCAAACCAAAGTCACTCAAAACACTCGCAATTAATGCAATTTGTAATATAATATTCTTTTATTAACTTTTACGTTCGTTGGCCAATAAAATAATACGTAAATAATTATTAAAGGTATTCACATATGTGTCGAATAGTCTTAACAATTATTAGGTGTATTAACATGGTTTTAACCAGATGGGAACCTAGAAAATTTCCGAAATAGATCTATCAAAACATTCCTGAAAGTGGTCAATTAATATATTTGAAAACAAAAACTCTATAGATTATTTGTTGGGACAATATCCTAATAAAGAAATATAAAGTATGGCCTCGAACTAGAATAATTTCATTTCATTGCACAGTTAAAGGTCGAAAAAACATAATTTTTATTTTTAATAAAAATTATATCAAACATTTTAAGTTTTGTGAATATTTAAGGAGTTTTGTATATAATGACCAACATATTTAATATTATACAGAATTCATGTGATGTTGAGGGAGGTCCTTCCGATCCATGCCTGTAAACTTTCGCTGAAGGAGTTTGAAGCTTTATAACAATATTGTTTATGTTTTTCTTTTATTTACCTATAATTTAATTTTAAGTAGTTTTTATTGTATAAAAACATTTATATTCATTTAATAATTAATGAAATTGTGATAAATCCACATTCCATCGATGCCCATAAAAGATGTGTAGATCGGCTTGAGTCATTTGACATGCCTTCTTATAATGAGGTAGTATCACATTTTCAAAATACCCCATGACGTAGGAGTACGTACTCACTATGGTCAGAACCAGAGCGGCTTAAGATGTATTTTTATTACTAATTAAAAAATTTCTAAACATTTTTTACGGACGGTCCCCCGCCTCACACTTACCCACCTTAACCGACCGAGAGGGCTCATCCCCATGACGTAGGGATACGTACAGACTATGGTCCGGACCATAGCGGATTTAGATGTATTTTCATTACTAATACTTATACATTACTTCTACATTGTTAGCGCGGGGACGACATTGTTTTGCCTTCAAGTTTAAATATAATTGATTTTGAATAAGAATTTAATGAAATATGTCTGTCTTAACCCCCAATTCAAAATGGGAGCTATGTCTCACATAGTTATGTTAATTATTCCCATAATACAGTAGATATCGGATTATAAGCACATCTCATATAAGAACAAATCGCATATAAGAAAGATTGGCAAAAACACCGAGCCTGTTTGCATCTTCTCAGTGTAAAAATTGCTTGATATAAGAAAAACACGTATAAGAAAAACACTGATATAAGAAATGTTTGTCAAACACCAAAGCTGACAAACGTATTTGAAATGGTTTCATATAAAAAAGTATTTAAGATTGTTGTCAAACTGTGAACTGATTTTATTTTATAGTAATTAAACGTGCTAAAGTCCCAAAACTTATTTAACAATTGTGAAAAGCAATCTGATGTAGGCGTGTCCCTATCCGGATTTCATTCCTGCCCAAGGAAATCTTCAGGGGACTTTGTTTATTAGAATTTCTAGAGATATTTGTTATGTTAAATCACAAACTCAATGAGAATTTCTTGTCCTCGTCTAGGAGCGAGATTCAAAATTTAAAATATCAAAGAAAAAACAAAAAACAAAAACAACAACAAAAAATTGTCACAATTGTCTTTGTCATCTTCCAAATACTACTCTGTTTTTTTGACAGACCTAGCAATGTAGTGACGTTTATCTCAAGTAAATCGACAATAGAAAATCATATGTTTTCTATTAGTGTCAGTTACATTAAATTTGCACAAGCACCTGCATATTTGTTATTTTGTTTTTTTTATATACTGAATTGTTTTGTTAATAAAATGTTTTTCTTAAAACTTTTTTTTTACTTTTCATTTAAACATTTTAATTTAGAGAATATATTCGTATAAGAAACAACTTTCTTATATCCGATATTTCCATATAAGAAAAAATCGCATATAAGAAAGAAATCTCTGGCTTTTTTTGAGTTTCTTATATCCGATATCTACTGTAACGGTTTCAAAAGAACATTGTGTGAATATTACAATTTTTCTCCGAAGACGGACTGCGGCCTGGCATAGGGTTTTTCTATTCGCTGAGTAAAACATTTATGGAAGGCTGTAAAATAAAAAAATTAATACTTTATTCCGTTGTCCAATAAAAATTACATTTGAAACTTTAAGACAAAACAACGTGTTATCTATGATAACAACTTAGTGGGCTTGCTGAAAAGATAATTTCTAAAATATGCAATAAAAACATAGTAAAAATAGTATTTGTTTGTACGAAAATTGAAAACAAGAAAAAAACCACCGCTAGTTTGTGTACTTGTTGCAAAGGTTTATAAAGCAATGATGCTTTACCATTTTTATTAGTAAGAATAAACTAGAAAACAATAGAAAATATGACCCGTTATAAATTGAGCAAAGAAATTTAGTGTTATTTACAATAAATTGTAGTCAGTAAAAAAAAAAACACTTGAGTGATCATACTGCCTCCATTGAAAGGCACTTTCAATCATTTTCTTCACTAGGTATAGGTGCAATTTTATGAAACGACCTTCGAAGAATGCCCTTTGGTGTTTTAAGATCTACGACTCTGACTTTGCCATCAAGGCCGGGAATAGCTTCGAGAGAGAGAGAAGCCATTGCTGAGGAGGGATGTTGTCTTCATGTACGATGACTAAAGCACCCTCTTGGATATTTGTTGAAGACTTAAACCTTTTGTTGTAAACTTAAGACGTAGTCACGAACCCATTGTTGCCAAAATTGTTGTTTTTAAAAAGGTGACTAGTTGAAAACGTTTCAGATAATTGACATTTTTGGAGTTGTCTAAATGTTCATCTGGTAATGCCATTAAGGATGAGCCAATTAGCAAGTGTGCTGGAGTTAAAGCTTATCCATCATTTAGATCATCAGATCGAGGAGCTAATGGCCGAGAATTTAAAATAGCTTCCACTTCAATAAGTACTGTTTGCAGTTCTTCATACGTAACACCTGCCTTTGATATGTTTTTTATCAAAAGCGTTTTTGTTGACTCCCAAAGGCCACCAAAATGGGGAGAACGAGGAGGGATGAAGACAAATTTAAAGCCAGTTACAGAACTATATTTCATCACATTTTTAATGTTAGCTTCATCAAAAAAACGTTGATTAAACTCCTCAAGTTTTTTGTTTGCACCAACAAATTCGTGGCGTTATCACAATAGAGAATTTGGGGTATGCCACGGCGACCTATGAACCTTTTAAGACAAAGAAGGAAATTATTAGTAGATAGATCCGAAACAAGTTCTATATGAATAGCTATAGACGAAAATCAAACGAAAATAGCTGCGTATATTGTATATGCTGTTTTCCTCTAATACGATAAGACGTGTAGAACGGACCACAAAAGTCTACTCCAGTGACAAAAAAAGGACGTTGAACTTTCAATCTATCTGCAGGAAGATCGCCCATAATCTGTTGCAATAGTCTAGGCTTATATTTGAAGCAGTGTACGCAATTACGCACCACTTTTCTTACGATGTCTCTACCGCTGATTGCCCAGACTTGTTGTCGAAGAATACCGATGAGAGCCTTTGGGCCAGCATGTAAATGTTTCCGATGAAGATGTTCGATGAAAAGTTGAATGAAACGTAAAAGTGCAGGAAATTTAGTGTTGTACGGTAAATCTGAATTTGCTAGCCGACCACCAACTCTAACAATGATTAAAGTTGAATTGCAGCATTGTACCTTGTCGAGAAACGGTGACAGTTTTTGAAGGCTTGGTTTTCAAACCCTTTGTTTTTTGTTGAGCATATTTTTTTCATCTTTGAATGCAGTTTGTTGAATATCATACACATTCTCCAAAACGATGATTGCAGTTCTTTCGATGATATAAGAGGGTTACGATTTGATTTGTCAAAAAAGCGATGAATGTATGCGATTATACGAAGAATACGAAGACTGTCGATAAATGATTTGATGAATAATAGTTTCGAAGACAATAGATGTACTGAAAATGGATTTTCTCATTTCCGTTTTGGGTAGGTCGACGATTTCATTGTTGTTTTTAGGCCACTCGTTTTCATTTCTGAGAATAAATTCTGGACCGCTAAACCAAATTCTGGATGCTAATTCATTTGCAAGACAGCCTCTAGAAACCACATCCGCGTGAGTTTGTTTAGAAGGCACGTGTCTCCAAGGGATATTATGAGTCAGATTTTGAATTTCTGAAACTCGATTTGCAACGAAACAAACGTGAGACGATGAGTGATTACTAAGCCAATTCAACACGATTTTTGAATCAGACCAAAAAAATATACGATAAGTATAAAGATGAAATTTGTGTTTAATTTTTTCCCAAGTTCGACTGAGCAATAACGCAACACAAAGCTTCAAACGAGGAAAAGATTGTTGAACAACTGGAGCCACATTTGATTTTGCAATGAGCAAAGTTGATTTACATTAATTTTTGTGACGTACTGAAACGTAAAAGCAGCATCCATAAGTTAATTGGGAGGCATCAGCGAACCCGTGAATATCGAATTTTATTTTTGGAGAAGCACCAACAAATCTTGGAACCTCAATATGAATTATATATAAAAAACTTTGTTCAATTTTTCGCCAACGATTCAATAAACATTCGTTTAAAGGCGCATCCCAATCCATTTGTCGTTTCCACATTTCTTGAATCAAAATTTTACAAGAAATTACTACTGGACTAAGTAAACCGAGAACATCGAAAATTTTTGCAACAACTGATAAAACAGTTCGTTTTGTGGGAACTTCAACGATTGTAGAATCAAAACGAAAACAGAAAACATCTTCCTTTGGTTTCCAAGCCATTCCAAGAGTTTTAGTAATATTTTCATCATTTGTTTCTAAAGGAATTTCTCCAGTAGATTAGGGTAGTTCTGCACAATTTGAATTCCACTTGCTCAATTCAAGGCCAGCTTTTTCCAAAATTTGTATTAGTTCGGATTTTTTTGTAGAGAGTCCAAAAAGATCATCTGCCCCCGTGATAAGATCATCAACATAAATGAGAACTTCAGATCCAATAGGAAACAAGTCTTTGTGAAAAACAGCAATAAAAAATAAACTTCTTACGGCAAGAAATGGAGCGGCGGAAGTTCCATTAGTCACAGTGTTTAAATGGTATAAACTTATAGGATCGTTGACGTTACTTCGCCAGAAAATGAGCTGGAAGTTTCGGTCTCTATCATTCACCAAGAATTGTCTATACATTTTACAGATATCTGCCGATAATGCAAATTTGTTAAGTCGAAAAGAAAAAATTGTTGTTATTAAATCCTGTTGTATAGTAGGCCCGACCATTAACGCACGACGAGTCGAAAACAACTCTGAGTTTTGTTGAAAAACTTTGAGGACGAAGAACACAATGGTGTGGAATAAGATAAGTGCGAAAAGTTGAGCTTATCAAAAGAAACAGGTGACATGTGGCCTAGACTAATATACTCGTTCATAAAATCAATATACATTTTTCATAACATGTCATCTTTTAAAAGTCGCTTTTCAAGAAAAATAAAACGTCGGCGAGCAGTATCAAAGTAATTGCCAAGTTTATTAATAGTAGACTTATATGGCAAACGTACCTGAACCTTTTCACATGAGTTGAAAGTAGTGTTTTTTACGAAATGCTGCTCGCACAGATCTTCTTCTTCCGTTCTTATAGGCTTGGATTTTTCAAATTCCTCAATTTCAAAAAGGCTTTCAACAGATTATCCAAGTCTTGATGTTTTATGGTAACATTACACGTTAAAGAACGATGTTGTTGTTGATTATTCACTTTACCTCCTACGATCCAACCAAACGGCGTATTTATAATACAAGGAAGATTATTTCCGAGCGATATTTTTCCAGTTAGGAAAAGATCGAAGAAAATTTCAGAACTTATCAAAAGATCAATTCTCCAGGTCATTGGGAATGATCCAATCAGCTCTATTGATACGTTCTGCTGGATGATAAGACGAAATAGATTTGGTTCCTAAAAAATTAGAAGTCCATTCAAATTCAGTTATTCGAGACTTTATAGTGGCTGAAACTACGAACTTGAGCTGGGAACGAATATTTTCAACTGCAGCGATTTCTTGTTCCGATCGAGTTTGTTTTAATCGAAGGCAACTTACCGCATCTTAAGTAATTAAATTAAGTTCTGAGCAAGAATCTAACAACGCACGAATAGGTTGATAATTACTAAAGAAATCTTTGATAAAAACAACAGCTGTAGGTAGTAGATTCATATGACAACTACAAGTTAGAAACTATGAATGTGTAGTTAAATGAATTGCCGCAAAACTAGTTGATTGATTTAACGATGAACGCTGTTGTGGCACAATAGGCTGAGATGATGACGAAGATTGTTGAAGATATGAAGTATGAGTTTGTTGAAACGATGAATTCGACGATAAATGTTGATTATGCGATGAACGATGAGATTGCGATTGCTTTACTGATGAATTCTATGGACTTGACGAAGGTTGAAAATCATTTGATACCGATGAATTGGAATTGTGTAAAGTTGTGTGATGTGAAAAACGACAAAAACGGCACCGAAAGTTTGAAGGACATTTTGCCACCATATGTCCCTTTCGTAGGCAATTGATGCAAAGACTTGAGCTTTTAACAAATTCCAAACGACGAGGTACAGGTAAAGCTAGGCATGGAGGAGAGGATTCAATAAAATGTTTATTATTTTTGCAAAACTCACAAAAAGTGGCTGAGAGTACGAGAGACGAACTAGGACGCCTAGTATTAGGTTTGAATTTATGACTACGTTGTTGAAAAGACTCTATTTCAGCTGTACGACTTTCAAGAAATTGACAGCGACGATTGAGAATGGAATAACAATCATTCCATGAAGGCAAAGCGTTGAAATCTTGTTTTTCATCATACATTGTTTTTGATTCAGCGTCAATTTTCGCTTCAAACTCCTTCAGCGACATATTAAATATATTGGTCATTATATACAAAACTCCTTAAATATTCACAAAACTTAAAATGTTTGATATAATTTTTATTAAAAATAAAAATTATGTTTTTTCGACCTTTAACTGTGCAATGAAAATGAAAATTATTCAAATAATCTATAGAGTTTTTGTTTTCAAATATATTAATTGACCACTTTCAGGAATGTGTTGATAGATCTATTTCGGGTATTTTCATGGTTACATTTCAAGGCTAACAGCAGGTCCTACAGCATAAGGCTACCCGAAGGTTCTGCAACACAAGGCTACCAGCAGGCCCTACAACACAAGGCTAGCCGCAGGTTCTAAAACCCAACGTTACACGCTCAAAGCACAAGGCTACTCGCAGATATTATACAATCAATCGCAGTCTATATTGTTTAATATCAATATGGCCACATTCAGCGAATTAGTGGAAGCCCAATCAAAAACGGGTGAAAGTATTCAGCAGATCATTCGCAACTTTAAGAAAGACTCTGCGGACAGGAAGACAACCGTCGAATATTTCGATTATAGACTTCGACGTCTTAGCGAAGCATGGGATCAGTTCGAATCCCAAGATATGAAGCTAAGGACACTCGTTGATACCGCAACTGATCACGAGTATTTTACGGCTGATTACTAAGCGAAGATCAGTGACATAACTACAACTGATTTGGAAATTTTCACGAATGAAGCAAATCGTTTAAGAAAATTAGTTGAAATTCGGAACACAAATCCAAAAACTACATTACCCCAGCCAGCAAACAAATCCAAAAACTGGAGGTAAGGTGATTATATTACCCAGCCAGCAGACTACTCCGGGGGATTCCAACAGCCATCAGGGGCTCATCCGGAAAATATCAGCTCGAATGGTAGCATTACAGCGATTATTGCATGGGATATCTTCTACTGGGGAAGTTCAACCCCGGCAATATTACAAAGTAAGGATTAACAACATCAACAAACTTTGGAACCAACTCCAAGGCTTATGCGATGACATTTGCGAACAAATTGACGATCCATCACTATCTGGCTTCGACATCAACAGGTTCTACGAATTAGGCGACAAGGTTCAGGAACATTTGGCCAGCCTGTCCATAATAGCTGACAAAGTCCAAAACCTTGATACAGATAAGCCAATTGCTTCAAGACAGCCACAATCGCCAGCAAAAGGTCGATATCAATACCGTATTGGGTCCAAAGTATATCATTTCTCATTACTGCGTTCTGAAACCAGAGAGCACCACAACAAAACTCAGAGTAGTTTTCGACGCATCAGCGAAAACATCATCAGGCCATTTGCTAAATGATCTAATGTATACTGGGCAAACTGTCCAAAGCGAATTGTTTTCAATTCTACTGCGGTTTCGGTTGCCAAAATTTGTCTTTACCACCGACATCGAGAAAATGTACAGACAAATTTTGGTTCATCCGGACGATCAGCAATACCAATTAATTATCTGGAGAGAAGATCCATCTCGTCCTATCAATTACTACAAACTCAACACGGTTACATATGGGGCACGAGCGTGTTTACCAAAAATTGCTGATGAAAACTCGGTAAATCATCCACATGGTTCAAAAATGCTAAAAATCAATAGTCTTAACATAGCACTCGAGACACAAAAGGAACTTATAACAATTCTGAAAAGACATGGCTTCAATTTCAAAAAATGGTGTGCAAATCATATACAATTAATGAAGAATATTCCACACGGCGATCAGGAGTGTAGTGTAATTAATAAGTCAACATTGTCGGACAATAGCAATCACTGTCTGTAATTGACACTTAATTGTGATTGGCTAAAAGCCGTACTTTTTTGGTTGATTAATTTGACACCTTCATTATACTAACTGTGGGAACCACTCAATCGTTGGTTACCCACCAAATATAATTTAGGTAGCTTTAAGTTAATTAAAATAAATAAAGATCATTATTAAAAAGCAATTAAAACACGACGGTTATTTTCTTTGCAATCATTTTACATATCATGGCGATCCTGCCATCGGAAGGGAAAAGTTTTTAACAAATTTGATTTGCGTTAAATCTAAAAAAAAAAAACTATTATCATATTAGCAAAATATATTCAATAAATAAGTGTTCATGTGTTTTAATAAAAACCCGTTTAAAAGTGCAAAAATATAAAAGAAAAACTAAAAAGAAAATTTTACATTGTACATATTTTTTATTGATTTCGGAGTACAAAAAGAACAAAAAAAAAAAAAACTGTGAAAAGTTATAAAGACTAAAACTTTAAAACAAAGAAACAATTTAAGTGCAAAATATAATGAAATAAATAAACGTTTTGTGCATCAATTCAAACAAAAATATTTTAAGAAGGAAGAAGCAATGTATCCAAAACATTGCCGGGGCAACAAGCCTGGTTGCTCCAAGGATGGTGTGGCCTAAACACCATCGGACAACAACAGCAACAACAGTCAACAACGTCAGCAATGAAATCAACAAAATAATTTACCAACTGGAGTAAATCCTCAACAACAACAGACAACCAAATGCAATTAAAACGAAAAACAGTAAGAATACACAAAATTTTTTGTATTATTAGAATTTTTTTAATTAAAATTATATTAAAATTTATAAAAATTGAAAACTTAATTTAAAATAAGCTAAACAAACAAAAAAAATAATGAAAATATTTAAGTTTTAAACCTATTACTAACAACAAATTTTTTTTTATTTCTACTAACTGGGGTGATTCATACGTGACACTCCCTCAGTGTAGTATAAATTATGCAGTCACCAAAAGACCGAGTGACTGATTTATGCCATTGTGCTCAAAATCCGTTTACCAGAAGGGAACGGATAGGAAACGCAATGACATAACTGAATTTTTTTTTGAAAATTTCTGAATACTAACAAGATTATTTGAACGGAATTGAAAATGGGGAATCGCGATTCGAAAATCGAGAACCCCAACGCGAATGTCATAAACGAAATAACTGTGGAAGTACAGCTTCCAGTTATTTACTTGATAATCATAATATCCATATTGGCATTACAATTCCTGACGACGTTGTACCAGTTACACAAGAGGTCGTTGAGGAAGAATTATGCAAGGGCCGCGTCCTTGGGAAACGGCATCGATAAAATCTAGAATATTTTTTTTTTTTTTTCGGGGATACTAACGGAATTTTTTTTAATACGTGAATCTAAGAATATTTTCTTGGGAAAATTCCCCCATGTTCTTTTTGAACTTCTTACTAACTAGAAGGGAGTTTTGAAAAATTAGATTTTGTCTAGTGAATTTTACTTTTGGGAAATGTCCTTATTATATACGGATTATTCAGCAGTAATTTGCTGCCACAGTGGAATATATTATTGTGAAATTTTTTTTTTAAATTGACATTACTGGCAACGACAGTATGATAGCCTTAATGAGTGTTGGCCATAATTTACCGAGTTTTGATATGCCAACCATATGGACTGGCAACAAATAGTTACAAAGGCAAGGCTTATAAAAGAACACTTCGATCGTTCATACAAGTGCTTGAATACTGATAGACCCACGGGGGAGAAAACAGTGGAAGAGCATCTTGATAATTTGTTCACCCGATTCGAACAGATTAGGGCATTACTTGACGAACACTACCCCCGTCTTACCACTACTCACCGGCTATCGGCTGAGGTTTTTTTCACCGACGTCCGCGATAAACTTTCTAAGTTATTAGCGCGAAGGAACCTGAGCATAGAGTTACCACTGTCACTGCACGATAGGGTAACGTATTGGGACACCAAGACCGAGACAAAATTACCTCCAACTTCCCACGGAACGGTGGTTCTTACGGACACTCAGACTGGTCCGGGATTGAATCTACAGGTTATTGAACAGGAAGTCAATATAGAGACTTCCCCGTTGCCCGGCACTGTCAATAATACGGTGGACATTACGGAAGCCACCATGCCGCAAACGATAACGGAATTTCTCGGTTTGGCATCGAAACTTTTACCAGATTTCGATGGTAAACCGGAAAACTTACAGGGTTTCCTCGACGCACTGACACTCTTGGATTCCGTAAAGGATACCCATGAGGCCGTGGCGGTAAATTTAATTAAAACGAAACTAAAGGGCTCAGCCAGAAATTTAGTTTCGAATGAAACCACAATTAATGCGGTTATAACTACATTAAAAGGAACTGTCAAAGGTGAGTCGGTCGAAGTCATATCGGCCAAATTGATGAATGTCCGTCAAGGTGGCAAAAACGCCAATACCTACGTGGCAGAAATAGACTCCCTAACCAAATCATTGGAGAGTGCCTATATTACAGATGGCCTCCCACAACAACTGGCCCAGAGGTACTCGACCCAAGCGGCAGTTAAAGCGATTACAAAGAATGCGACAAATGAAAGGGTTAAACTGGTCATGGAATCAGGAACCTTTTCAAATATGAACGAAGTGACGGCAAGATTCGTCAATAGCTGCATGGAAGCTTACGGGCAGCAAAACTCCGTTCTATTTACGAAGAATAAATCTCAAAACCGTAATGGCAATAATCGCCAAAATCGGTCAAATAACAATAGATCCGGCTATAGAAATGGCAATAATCGCGGAAATGGCCGTAATAATAATTACAATGGCAACAACAATAATAACAATAATAATAATTACAATAACAACCGTGGGCGGAACCGTTCAAATAACAACGGATCGCAATGACATAACTGAATTTTTTTTTGAAAATTTCTGAATACTAACAAGATTATTTGAACGGAATTGAAAATGGGGAATCGCGATTCGAAAATCGAGAACCCCAACGCGAATGTCATAAACGAAATAACTGTGGAAGTACAGCTTCCAGTTATTTACTTGATAATCATAATATCCATATTGGCATTACAATTCCTGACGACGTTGTACCAGTTACACAAGAGGTCGTTGAGGAAGAATTATGCAAGGGCCGCGTCCTTGGGAAACGGCATCGATAAAATCTAGAATATTTTTTTTTTTTTTCGGGGATACTAACGGAATTTTTTTTAATACGTGAATCTAAGAATATTTTCTTGGGAAAATTCCCCCATGTTCTTTTTGAACTTCTTACTAACTAGAAGGGAGTTTTGAAAAATTAGATTTTGTCTAGTGAATTTTACTTTTGGGAAATGTCCTTATTATATACGGATTATTCAGCAGTAATTTGCTGCCACAGTGGAATATATTATTGTGAAAATTTTTTTTTAAATTGACATTACTGGCAACGACAGTATGATAGCCTTAATGAGTGTTGGCCATAATTTACCGAGTTTTGATATGCCAACCATATGGACTGGCAACAAATAGTTACAAAGGCAAGGCTTATAAAAGAACACTTCGATCGTTCATACAAGTGCTTGAATACTGATAGACCCACGGGGGAGAAAACAGTGGAAGAGCATCTTGATAATTTGTTCACCCGATTCGAACAGATTAGGGCATTACTTGACGAACACTACCCTCGTCTTACCACTACTCACCGGCTATCAGCTGAGGTTTTTTTCACCGACGTCCGCGATAAACTTTCTAAGTTATTAGCGCGAAGGAACCTGAGCATAGAGTTACCACTGTCACTGCACGATAGGGTAACGTATTGGGACACCAAGACCGAGACAAAATTACCTCCAACTTCCCACGGAACGGTGGTTCTTACGGACACTCAGACTGGTCCGGGATTGAATCTACAGGTTATTGAACAGGAAGTCAATATAGAGACTTCCCCGTTGCCCGGCACTGTCAATAATACGGTGGACATTACGGAAGCCACCATGCCGCAAACGATAACGGAATTTCTCGGTTTGGCATCGAAACTTTTACCAGATTTCGATGGTAAACCGGAAAACTTACAGGGTTTCCTCGACGCACTGACACTCTTGGATTCCGTAAAGGATACCCATGAGGCCGTGGCGGTAAATTTAATTAAAACGAAACTAAAGGGCTCAGCCAGAAATTTAGTTTCTAATGAAACCACAATTAATGCGGTTATAACTACATTAAAAGGAACTGTCAAAGGTGAGTCGGTCGAAGTCATATCGGCCAAATTGATGAATGTCCGTCAAGGTGGCAAAAACGCCAATACCTACGTGGCAGAAATAGACTCCCTAACCAAATCATTGGAGAGTGCCTATATTACAGATGGCCTCCCACAACAACTGGCCCAGAGGTACTCGACCCAAGCGGCAGTTAAAGCGATTACAAAGAATGCGACAAATGAAAGGGTTAAACTGGTCATGGAATCAGGAACCTTTTCAAATATGAACGAAGTGACGGCAAAATTCGTCAATAGCTGCATGGAAGCTTACGGGCAGCAAAACTCCGTTCTATTTACGAAGAATAAATCTCAAAACCGTAATGGCAATAATCGCCAAAATCGGTCAAATAACAATAGATCCGGCTATAGAAATGGCAATAATCGCGGAAATGGCCGTAATAATAATTACAATGGCAACAACAATAATAACAATAATAATAATTACAATAACAACCGTGGGCGGAACCGTTCAAATAACAACGGATCCCGACACAATGTGCGACACGTTACCGAAAACATTTCGGGAAACGAACTGGTACCCCTGAATTAAACCACACAATATACAATATAAATTTGAATCTCTATAGCTATCTTCCCTGTAGATCATCTTTGAATAATCGAAAATCAACACTATTAGTTGACACGGGAGCGGATATTTCTATAATAAAGGTCGGACAAATCCTAAACGGACAAATAGATGAGACTACAACGACGCGATTAAGTGGTGTTGGCCAAGGATTAACAACTACCCTTGGTAAAATTCATGCTGATTTGAAATTTGAGGAACTCCTAATACCGCATACATTTCATGTGGTCGAGGATGATTTCCAGATTCCTTCTGATGGAATCATTGGTATGGATTTTCTGCGTGAATATAAATGTCTTCTGGATTACCAGGATGACCAAGATTGGTTAGTCCTGAGATCTGTTAATCTTCCACAACACATTGCAATAGCAATGCGCTGTGCGCCACAAGTTAACTCGATCTCATTGCCTGCAAGATCTGAGGTAATTCGTCACGTTAACATTCAAACTGATGAGGAAAATGTGCTAATTCCGAGTCAAATAATTCAGAATGGAATATTCATAGCGAACACCATAGTCTCAAAATCAAGACCACTGGTCAAAATTGTTAACACAACCAATAGGGATGTAGTTATTTTGAATATTAAAATTCAAACCGAAAGTCTTAACGACTATAAAATTGTCTACCCGACCGAAAATCCTCGCGGAGACCAGGAGAAATTGAATAGATTATCCAAAAATTTCCCGGAGTTTGCAAAAGACAAACTTAGGAACTTATGTTCTGTTCTATCAACATAGATATTTTTGGACTGGAATCTGAAAAGATGACAACCAACAATTTCTACAGACAAAAGCTCAGATTAAAGGATGATGACCCAGTGTATATGAAATCGTACAGAATACCACACTCTCACAAAGCAGAGGTGAACATTCAAGTTGATAAGCTTATAAGAGATGACATTGTAGAACCCTCCATTTCGGAATACAACAGTCCAATTTTATTAGTACCGAAGAAATCTTTACCCGGTACGGATCGGAAAAGATGGAGATTGGTAGTTGACTACAGAGGAATTAATAAAAAACTCGTAGCAGATAAATTTCCACTCCCTAGAATAGATGATATTCTAGACCAATTGGGCAGAGCCAAATTCTTTTCTTGCCTTGACTTAATGTCAGGTTTCCACCAAATTGAATTAGAGGAAGGCTCTAGGGACGTAACATCTTTCTCGACGGATAAGGGATCATATCGTTTTAAACGATTACCCTACGGTATAAAAATTGCTCCGAACTCATTTCAGCGAATGATGTCGCTAGCTTTTTCGGGATTATCTTCCGACCAAGCGTTTCTTTATATGGATGATTTAGTAGTAATTGGTTGCTCCGAACAACATATGTTGAAAAATTTAAGAAATGTTTTCGAAACTTGTCGAAAATATAACTTGAAATTGCATCCAGACAAATGTACTTTTTTCTGTAACGAAGTCACATTTTTGGGACACAAGTGTACAGACAAAGGTATATTGCCTGACGATGGAAAATTTTCTGTAATTTTAAATTACCCAACACCAAACCAACTATTATCGGAGATTTATTCCTAATTTTGCCGAGTATTCAAGGCACAAAATCATAATGAATAAGGGGGCTCACGCCCCTTATGGGCGTGGCAGTCGAAAAACGACCCGGCCCACCTACGTAGACAATATGGGTATCAAATGAAAGCTAATGTCTTCACGATTCCAAAAATAGCCGTAGTTGCCAGATCGGGCGATTTTTGTAGCCGATATGGCCATTTTGGCAAAATTTGGGGTGGGGGAAATTTTTTTTTTCCTTTTTTTTTGCTTATATTTTGTTAAAATCAAACAAAAATGAGCATTTTGTGCGAAAAGATTACTATAAACTGAAATTTTGCCAAGCTTCTGATTGGTTAATGAAAATTTGTTATACTGGCTTCGCTTAGTAAAGTTTTTCTGCGTGACCGGCCTACGGCCGGGCTTAGGGGTTTTTAACTCCAGTATGTCTTAATTCTAGACGGCGGGGATCTCGAGTGCTCGGCCTCTGGCCGAGCTAAAAAGAAATAAACAAAAAAAAGTCCTTCCCCCATTTTATAAAAATTAACATATCTTCCTCAAATTCTGGACGATCTGGCAACTACGGGTATTTTTGGAATCGTGAAGACATTTCCTTTCATTTGATACCAAT
Source organism: Delia radicum (assembly GCA_021234595.1). NCBI lineage: Eukaryota > Metazoa > Arthropoda > Insecta > Diptera > Anthomyiidae > Delia > Delia radicum. Next base: position 118,464,888 of record CM037851.1, read on the forward strand.
ATTGCCTAAGTAGGTGGCATGGGTCGTTTTTCACCCCCGCCCCTATTTAACAAAAATGGCCGTATCGGCTGCAAAAACCGCCCGATCTGGCAACTATGGCTATTTTTGGAATCGTGAAGACATTAGCTTTCATTTGATACCCATATTGTCTACGTAGGTGGGCCGGGTCGTTTTTCGACTGCCACGCCCATAGGGGGCGTGAGCCCCCTTATTCATTATGATTTTCGTACTCCTGGGAACATTCTGAAGGGGATGGCATATTCAGATTTTTTCTCTAGGGGTGTCCCCCATAAACTGAAATTCAGCCCAAATTGCATTAATTGCAAGTATTTTGAGTGACTTTGTTTTGATTGGTCAATTACACATAAATTTTAATTGTTTATTTTTTATTGTTTAAAAATATGCAGACATTAGGTCAGCACTTTTTGTATATAAATTTAGTATAAATACCGCAATAAAAATTGTAAATATTGGTCAGTAATTAAAAACTCGTCTTTTTATTTATTGATCATCTTTACCTTCAATTTAGAAGTGCTTGAAGGCTTAAAAAAAAAGGTTAATATCAGTCCAAATTCAAGTGTTTGGATTAAATTCTATTAATCGAATGAATGAATTCTATTAATTGATTTAAAATATCTTTTAGAGGCTGATACCTTCTATATTTTTATTGAATATTTTTTTTTTATTCACTTTCACGTTCAGAAATAAACTCAAAAATTGCAACTTTTTCAAATGAAATCTTAAACATGTAATTAATACTATTATTTTTAATTTTTATTCAATATGTAATTTAAATCGTATTACTTTTTCCAATTAATTAACAATTTTGTAATTTATGTACCTTCTCGCTAAAAAAAAACCCCAAAAATCGTAATTCTTTCAATTTAAATCGCAAATATGCCATTAGTATTATTTTTAATTTTAATTCAATATATAATTTCAAAAATATTATTTTTTCCAATTAATTATAATACATATTTTAGAATTAATTGGATCCCAGCAGAAAATACACATGACTTCGGAAGCACTGCATAATTAGATGCGTTTTTTGAAGCGCTTCGCTAAAATGCTGCTTCGAGAATGCGGTATTGTAAGGCATAATATGTATTATTTTATGTTAGAAGCAATAAAGAGAGCTGAGTGGGACTACGCGAAGAAAAATCATGCGCAATACGTTAGCAATAAAGCAAGCTCTACTTGCTTCCAAATTTTGTGGAAGCGCTAGGCTTATTGCTGATATAATCCATGGTTTTTGTTCACGATGTCCTACTTAGAAACTCTCTTTAGTGCTTCTAAAACAAAAAAAATATCTTAATTCGTCATTACAATATCTCATCGAAGCAGCATTTCAGTAAAGCGTTTCAAAAAACTTATCTAATTATGATCCGATATCATGAATATTTTCTGCTGGGATATAGTGATATTGTTCTATTTAACAAATTGGTAATTTATGTACATTATTTAATTTATTTATTCTCAATTTTTTGTATTTAAAAATAATAATAATAAAAATGCAATTACGCATATAAAATCTAAAAAAAATCCTTCTACTTTAATGTGAAAAGAGATACAAAATATTTTTTATTATGAAAATTACATAATATAGATAATTTTGGTACATACATATTAAAAGCATGTTTCGTTATATGTATAAACACATTCATAATCGAATGAATAGTTTTTTCGGAAACTAATGAAGGTTCGGTTTCATATTATGAATGAACAAGTTCATACTATAAATGAAAAAGCTTTGGCAAAAAAATCATGTTCGATTCATACAGCTTATGAAAAAATTCATTCTGTGAATGATTTTTTTTTTCTGTGTATAAACTAGTTTCCTCACTAAATGAGAACTAATATATATATGAGCCCGAAGTTAAAGATTATCGCCATTGATCAAAAAATAAATTGAAAACTTGTTTTTGTGTGTATGTCTACCTTTGGTAAATATTCGATACAAGTTTTTTGTTTTTTTTCTCTTTCTCATTTTATTTGTACATTTGTTTTTAAAAGCAAAATGTACACTCAATATTGGTAACACGGCTACGTTTGTTAACAGATTAAGGGATATAACGGTATGCACCGAAAATTTAGTGGATGATATCCAGGAATGGCACGTCTCAACCGAACATTCCTTTTCAGATCATCGGTACAGTCTCTTAAGGCTAGCACAGCCTCCACCGGAACCGATAACGTACCGGAACAAGGCTAAAATGAACTGGACCAAATTTAGGGATATACTACA